>CAUYQU010058055.1:0-47797 GCA_963574635.1 Cheracebus regulus
CTTATACTTCATATGGAACCTAAAGAGAGCCCACAGAGCCAAGACAATCCTAAGCAAAAAGAACAAAGCCGGAGGCATCATGCTACCTGATTTCAAACTATACTACAAGGCTACAGTAATCAAAACAGCATGGTACTGGTACCAAAACAGAGATATAGACCAATGGAACAGAACAGAGGCCCTGGAGGCAACACCACACATCTACAACCATGTGATCTTTGACGAACCTGACAAAAACAGGCAATGGGGAAACAATTCCCTGTTTAATAAATGGTGTTGGGAAAACTGGCTAGCCATGTGCAGAAAGCAGAAACTGGACCACTTCCTGACACCTTACACTAAAATTAACTCCAGGTGGATTAAAGACTTAAACATAAAACCTAACACCGTAAAAATCCTAGAAGAAAACCTAGGTAAAACCATTCAGGACATAGGCGTAGGCAAGGACTTCATGATTAACACACCAAAAGCATTAGCAACAAAAGCCAAAATAGACAAATGGGACCTAATTCAACTCCAGAGCTTCTGTACAGCAAAAGAAACAATCATTAGAGTGAACCGGCAACCAACAGAATGGGGAAAAAATTTTGCAATCTACCCATCTGACAAAGGGCTAATATCCAGAATCTACAAAGAACTAAAGCAGATTTACAAGAAAAAAAAAAAAAACCATCCAAAAGTGGGCTAAGGATATGAACAGACATTTTTCAAAAGAAGACATATATGAGGCCAACAAACATACGAAAAAATGCTCATCATCACTGGTCATTAGAGAAATGCAAATCAAAACTACACTGAGATACCATCTCATGCCAGTTAGAATGGCAATCATTAAAAAATCTGGAGACAACAGATGCTAGAGAGGATGTGGAGAAACAGGAACACTTTTACACTGTTGGTGGGAGTGTAAACTAGTTCAACCATTGTGGAAGACAGTGTGGCGATTCCTCAAGGACCTAGAAATAGAAATTCCATTTGACCCAGCAATACCATTACTGGGTATATACCCAAAGGATTATAAATCATTCTGTTATAAAGACACATGCACGTGTATGTTTGTAGTGGCACTGTTTATAATAGCAAAGACCTGGAACCAACCCGAATGCCCATCAGTGATAGACTGGACAAGGAAAAGGTGGCACATATACACCATGGAATACTATGCAGCCATAAAAAATGATGAGTTCATGTCCTTTGTAGGGACATGAATGAATCTGGAAACCATAATTCTCAGCGAACTGACACAAGAACAGAAAATCAAACACCGCATGTTCTCACTCATAGGCGGGCGTTGAACAATGAGAAGACATGGACACAGGGAGGGGAGCATCACACATTGGGGTCTGTTGTTGGGAAGCCAAAGGGACAGCAGGGGGATGAGGAGGTTAGGGAGGGATAACATGGGGAGAAATGCCAGATGTAGGTGATGGGGGACGGAGGCAGCAAACCACATTGCCATGTGTGTACCTATGCAACAATCCTGCATGATCTGCACATGTACCCCAGAACCTAAAGTACAATTAAAAATAAAAAAAAATTAAAAGTGAGCTTGCACTTTGTATCAGTATCATTTCATTTCATTTTTTTTAGCAGTTCATTTTTACTATATTTTATGAAAGTGGCCGGGCCTGGTGGCTCATGCCTATAATCCCAGCACTTTGGGAGGCCGAGGTGGGTGGATCATGAGGTCAGGAGATTGAGACCATCCTGGCTAACACAGTGAAACCCTGTCTCTACTAAAAATACAAAAAAAATAGCTGGGCATAGGGGAGCACGCCTTTAGTCCCAACTACTTGGGAGGCTGAGGCAGGAGAATTGGTTGAACCCGGGAGGCAGAGGTTGCAGTGAGCCAAGATCGCGCCATTGCACTCCAGCCTGGGCGACAGAGCAAGACTCCATCTCAAAAAAAAAAAAAATAAAAGTGTTCATCTGTAATGGTTTGGAAATTTTTTTTAAAAACTGATCCTTCATGACAAGTAACTTGAGAAGCTCTATGCCAAGGCACCTGTAAGCTGTTGTAGCTCCCCTGTAAGGAAAGTCAGCTGTGAACGAATGTGGGGAATCACAGCACTTCACAAATTATATTATAATGAAACCAGGTCTCTCCCTGTCTCTCTCTCTGACTGTTTTCCACGTGCAGAGACTGTGTGCAATTCATGTCTGTGGCCTCATTCCTCAGTGCCCTGTCTGGCACATTGCAGGCCTTTGGAAACGTTTGTTGAATGCATGCCTGTCTGCTTCCTTGTTACCTAAGAGTGGGTGAGGACAGCCTCAGGAATTTCCCTGGGATTTCTGGTAGTGTCTTCTGCAGGAGGTGATGGAGAACTAGAAGCAAATGATGAGGAAATGACCTTTACTTCTTCTTTTCCCCACAGGACCAGGTCTCCTCTTCCCACATGTCCAGCAGCATGAAAGCAGCATGACTGGCCGACCGCAGGAGAAGCCCCCAGAACCAGGCCCCCAACTCAGCCATCTGCTGCGGAGGTCAAGGTGAGCTTGCTTTCCTTCTTCTAGAAGGCTGAAGAATTTTCATTTTAACACATTCTGTATGCATTTGTAATCCCTCGCTATGCATTGGAAGAAGGAGGTTTCCTGGGATGAGGGTAGACTTAGAAAGTGCTTGTCAGCCTTACAGGTTAAAGCGTGCTCACTTTGGTTAAAGCAGAGGCCAATATGGAGCAGAAAGGACTGAGGTGAGTGTCTGGAATGGAGCTTTATTATTCTTCCACCACCACCTGAATCTGGGATCTTAGACAGATCTTTTAGGATGGGGTATCCCGAGAATTTTGAATGAAAAAATCTCTGAGACAGGATAGAATCGGAAAGACTACTCAGTCCATGATCTGAGACTCCCGGTACCTGCCAGACAGTCTTCTGTCTCACACAGAGTCATAATGGGCCTTAGACGATCAGCCAGGCCAGTTTCCAGCCAGGATTGGACAGTTAGTTGTTAGAAAGTTCTGTCTGCTGGTCTCTGCTCTGCCGTAAGGAACCACAAAGACTTGGCTTTCAAAGACTCTTCCACATGCCTTTCTCATTGGGCTTGAAGATGTGAAGATTTGGCTGTCATGACTCCGTCTTTCTTTTTTGGGTATAAATTCTCCCTAGAGACTGGTGCCAGTCACCTTGTCCTCTCGTCCCCTCCATGTTGGAAAGGGCTTTAGTTACCTCCAGCATCTGCCTTGCTGGTTGCTCATGCAGGCTGCACCATCTTCAGTAGAGAATCATTCATTCACCACTCATTCTTCAGTGGCTATTTACAGCCTCCTTTGTGACAGGCACCGTGGTAGACTGTCGAGATAAATCAATGAACAAGAAAGACAGGGTCTCTGTCTTTTAAGACAAAATAGGTTTGGGTCCTTAGAGAGAGTTTAAAAGATGCATTGAACTACTTCCATGTGCTCCTTTTTTACATTTTTATCTCTGCAACTTCTTTCTTAAATGTCTCATAAGTGCTTGAAAAAAATATTTAAATATTGGATATAATTTCCTATATGCCATTATTGAAAAATAAGTTAGTTTATTGTGCAGCTCAATTCATCTATACTATATCCTTTTCTGATTTTGTCTGATTATCAATTATTGAGAGAGATGTGTTAAAGTCTCCCACCGGATTTGTCGTTGCTCCTGGCAATACTGACATTTTTACTTTATATATATTTGAGGTAATGCTATTTGGTGCATAGGTGTTTAGAATTGGTGTATTTTATTGATAAATTGGGATTTATTTCTACCGTCTTTATATGCGTTTAATTTTCTCCACCCTTTCTTTTAGGTTGAGGCATTTTCACCCCTCATTCTGTTTTCCATCATCTTATTTGGAATTTACACAGACTATGTTTGTTATTTCTGGGGTTACCCAGCTAGCTAGCTGGATAGATGATTGATAATAGGTAGATAGATAGATAGATAGATAGGTAATTTTTAGAGACGGGGCCTTGCTGTGTTGCCCAGACTAGCATCAAACCAAGTGATACTATCACCTGAGCCTCCTGAGTAGCTACCTTAGCTTTTTTTTCTTTCTTTTTTTCTTTTTTTTTTTGAGACAGAGTCTTGCTCTGTCTCCCAGTCTGAAGTGCAGTGCTACAATATCTGCTCACCACACCTGCATCTCCTGGGCTCAAGCAATTCTCCTGCCTCAGCCTCCTGAGAAGCTGGGACTACAGGTGCCCACCACCATGCCCAGCTAATTTTTGTGTTTTTAGTAGAGATGGGGTTTCACCATGTTTGCCAAGCTGGTCTCAAGCTCCTAACCTCAAGTGATCCACCTGTCTCTGCCTCCCAAAGTGCTGGGATTACAGGCATGAGCCACCATGCACGGCCAATTTTTATATTTTTAGTAGAGATGAGATTTCACCATGTTGGCCAGGCTGGTCTTGAACTCCTGACCTCCAGTGATCCACCCGCTTTGGCCTCCCAAACTGCTGGCATTACAGGCATGGGCCACCGCGCTCAATCTATTTTATATTTTTCATTTATTTGTCCTCTGTGCTGAACTCTGAATAATTTATTCAAATCTATCTTCTGCCAGGAAAGTGGCTCATGCCTGTAATCCCAGCACTTTGGGAGGCCGAGGCTGGCAGATCACCTGAGGTCAGAAGTTCGAGACCAACCTGGCCAACATGGTGAAACTTTGTCTTTACTAAAAATACAAAAATTAGCCAGGTGTGATGGTGCACACCTGTAGTCTCAGTTACTCTGGAGGCTGAAGCACGAGAATCACTTGAACCCGGGAAGCAGAGGTTTCAGTGAGCCGAGATTGTGACACTGCACCCCAGCCTGGGCAACAAAGCCAGACTTTGTCTTAAAAAAACAAACAAACCAAAAACTATCTTCTATTCAACTAATTTATTCTGTGTCTTAAATGCTGTTTAACCCATCACTGAATTTTTTCTTTTTGCTTTCTTTGTCATATCTAGAAGTTCTGCTTGGTGATTTTTCTGGTCTCTCATTTCTTGCTCTTATTTGAAAATGTTTATCTCTTTAAAATTTTGAATTTGCTATTTAGAAATTTTACAATTTTGTGTCTGGTAATTCCCAAATCTGAAGTCGTCGCAGGTCTGGTTCTGCCACTCATTGTTTCTGTTAGCTCGTTTTCATAATTCCTTGTTTCCTATGAATTGCTCATTTTTTTCATGGCGTTTTATCTTTGGGAATTATCTGAGGTGTAGGTTGAAGTTGGTTTTTCCAGAGAGGGTTTGCATTAACTTCTACTAGTTGTCTGGTGGGTACTACCAACCAAAAGTCACTTTAAATTAATTTTCTAATTAAGGCTTTTCTGGCTACCTAAGTAATATCATTCAAGCTACAAACCTGTGTGAAGTCCAGCTATGGTTACAAATTGTTAGGAGAGAGTTTTTACCCCCATTCTGCTCAGCCCAAGGTCAAGTTTCCCTTCAGTCTCTTTCTGTGTTGTGTGTTTATTTCTCATTCACCAAGTGGCATGAAGTGTGTTGCGTGGAGTCCCAGCTTTATGGAGAGGCCTCTCTAGGCTTTTAATCCTGTGCTGCTGTCCATTGGGAAACTTAGAATCTCCAGGTTTCAGCAGAAACCCTCAGAGCAAAAGCCAGCTTTGATGCCAGCTCACCTCCCACTCCCAAGTTTCCTGCTTTGGGTTTGTTTTGGTCTTTTCATTTGTACTATCTCAGCAATGTGGTATTCAGTCTTTGTATCTAAAATTGTACCCAGCATATTAGTTCTCTGAATTAGGAGGGTCAAGTAAGGTATCTGGTCTGCCATATTGCCAAAATGTATCTTTTCCTTCTCCCCAATAGTCTTGTTGGGCAGGAATTTGCATTTCTTCTTCACAGAAGAGTGACCTGAAGCTCAGAGCAAGTACGTACTGGCTACAGCCATAGGCCTAGCAGGTGAAAGACTGGGAGAGAACATGTCCTTCTCATCTCTCCCCATCTTGCCTCTCCCCAAGATAACTCTTGACCATTGATGGGGACAAGCTTTGTTCTCGCAAAGAATATGAGTTGCTACCAAAAGGCTTTAAATAGCGGAACAGCTTTGTACAATTTATTGATGAACTATTGTTTATCTTCCTTGAGGGAGGAAATGACTTCGCATATTTCATGGCTTGTGTGTCTGGCAGTCACCAGCAGCTCTCCTGCTACAATCCCATCCCGGAAAAAGGCTCCGGAACCTGAAGGCAGATCCCATGTGCTTCTTGCCCGGACCCTGGCTTCCTTTCCTCCTTATGCCACTCTCTGCCTCTTCTCACCTTCTTCCCTTCCCTCTGCCTTTTCTTCCCTTTCCCCCTCTCCCTATCCTTCCTGCGACTGGTTTTTCTTTTTCATGGTGGTGTACCTTTTGTTGGAGGGAAGTCTACAGAGCACAGTGGTTTGGCTTTTGGGCTGTGAGGGGCAAAAGCTGAGTTTGAACCTAGCTCTGCCACTTACTAGCTGAATCTCTCTGGGCTTCCATTTCTTCATTGGTCACGTGGGGACAGTGGATAGAGCTGTTCAGGGACTTAATGAAATGATGCCTGTGGAGCTTGTAACACAGAGTTTGGACATCATTAGCACTTGGTCAGTGGTGGTTCATGTAACTATGATTGAGAACAGACCACTTCAAGGCCAATGTTATTGTTGGTGAGGCTTTTTTTTTTTTTTTTTTGGTGGTGGGGGGACAGAGTCTCGCTCTGTAGCCCAGGCTAGAGTACAGTGGCACGATCTTGACTCACTGCAACCTCCACCTCCTGGGTTCAAGCAATTCTCCTGCCTCAGCCTCCTGAGTAGCTGGGACTACAGGAGTGCGCCACCACACTCAGCTAATTTTTTGTGTTTTTAGTAGAGATGGGGTTTCACCGTGTTAGCCAGGATGGCAGGATGGTCTTGATCTCCTGACCTAGTGATCCGCCCACCTCGGCCTCCCAAGGTGTTGGGATTACAGGTGTGAGCCACCATGCCCAGCCGGTGGTGCTTCAGCTGGTAAAGCTTTTAAATTGACAAAGACAATTTATAAAATGGGATGAAAATAGAGGTAGAAATCTAATGTAGATGTGGGAATCCCAGCCTTGCTATGATGTTCTTTGAATTGGGGTGTTTTTAAAAATAATCTGAGGGGGGCCAGGCATGGTGGCTCACACCTATAATCCCAGCACTTTGGGAGGTTGAGCCAGGCAGATCACAAGGTCATGAGTTTGAGACCAGCCTGGCCAATAAGATAAAACTCCATCTCTACTAAAAATAAACAAACAAACAAAAAACAATTAGCCAGGCTTGGTGGCACATGCCTCTAATCCCAGCTGCTCAGGAGGCTGAGACAGGATCACTTGAACCCAGGAGGTGGAGGTTGCAGTGAGCCAAGATTGCACCACTACACTCTAGCCTGGGCAACAGAGCAAGACTCCACCTCAAATAATAATAATAATAATCCAAGGGAGGATAGAACACACTGGTCTGGCCAGTGTTTGTGGAGGATGTAAACCAGGGATTCTGAAAATGTGGCCTAGACCACCACACTCCAGATCTTGGGACTCCCGCTGAGCTGTTCCCTGTGTCCTGGTGCCATGGTGGGGCTGGAGCTGCATGGACTCACTGTGGTGGAGAAGTTTCCCTTGCAGGACCCCCAGATGAAAGGATGGCTCTGAGGACGAGTTTTCAGCAGTGATGGGGCTGGAGGGGGAGGGTGTTCAATGTCCTTTAGCTCTATTCTTATAGCTGGCATGAGACTTTTTACTTTTCACACCCTCTTCTAATAAATGGCTTTATATTACACCTGGATATGTGTAATTTCCTGACTTGATATCTATCAGGCAACAACACCTGATACTTTCTTTTTTTCAATGCCTGCTATTCATAGTGACTCTGGACTTTGTATAGTGGGTAAGTAGTATAAAACAATGCATAAAGTTGCACGAACCTAAAACTACTATAAAATTAAAGTCTATTAATCACAAGAAGACTTTATAACCAAAAAAATGCATAAAGGATAGAACATCTTCATAAGACTGTCAGGTACTCAGAGTGGATATCCACGAGGGAGAGGCACAGTGCCCTTGAGTGGTCAGGGAGGGCTTCCTGGATGAGGCTGGATGAGGATTTGAGCTGGTCTTTGGGGCAGCCAAGGTGAGACTGCTGGAGGAGGAGCCGGGAGCCTCATGTATCCTGGGTGCAGAAGTGGTAGGAACCGGGGTTTATAGAGCCCCACAGATGGCGTTTGTGGTCCCTTTTAGAGCGCCATCTCCTATTAACAAAAGCCCTCAGAAGTCCTGCAGCTAACATCTGACACCAGGTTTCCCAAGTGTGTTTGACCACTCATCGTTGAACTTGGAGGTCTTGAATGGGTTTCCACATGGCTTCTGTCTCTCTGACTAATGCTTCTGCTCATCTGGGCCACCAACTCACTTTATAAAACAGGAATTGGCAGCTTTAAAAGATCTCAGGAGCTCTCAGGAGCACCAAAAAATTATCCAAGCAGTGCTCAAATATTTAGAAGGGTGGAGGTTTCTGCGGGGACTAAGCAGAGACATTGTCAGACTTAGGGAGGGGGCTTCGTTCTTCTCTCAGTCTCCCGAGATGATGTCCTTGATATTTCCAACCCAGCCGAGTGGCCAAGCCTGTTTGCCAGAAGTTAAATGCCCAGCCCCACCCTACCCCTCGGTCGGTCTCACCAGCAAACCTCAAAGTCTATTAACAGCCTCTGTCCTGATCATGATTCATCCTTCCTGCCCCTTCTGCATTCAGGTTACTCAGAGCTGTGAGGCAAGAGTGATTACTAATGCCATACAACTGGCCTTGCCCATGGAGAGCTTACCTGGTAGATTAAATATTCTTCTTCTTCTTTTTTTTTTTTGAGACAGAGTCTCACTTTGTCGCCAGGTGCCAGACTGGAGTGCAGTGGCGTGATCTCAGCTCACTGCAACCTCCACCTCCTGGGTTCAAGCAATTCTCCTGCCTCAGCCTCCCAAGTAGCTGGGACTACAAGCGTGCACCACCATGCCCAGCTAATTTTTGTATTTTTAGTAGAGACGGGGTTTCACCATGTTGGCCAGGATGGTCTCAATCTCTTGACCTCATGATCCACCCACCTTGGCCTCCTAAAGTGCTGAGATTACAGGCATGAGCCACCATGCCCGGCTGATTAAATATTCTTCATCAGATGACGCCTCAGGTTGAGTTTTTTTTGTCAGCTAGCCTTGTACAGTGCAAACAAAGGATTGTCCTGGATGCAGATGGAAACCATTTTCAGGACCAGGAAGTCAGGGAACACATTATCTGAGGAGTTTGGGGTGCCAGGGTTATTGCTGGTATAGAGACAGGAGGTATGGCCCAGCGTGGTGGCTCACACCTGTAATCCCAGCACTTTGGGAGGCCAAGGCAGGTGGATCACCTGAAGTCAGAAGTTCAAGATCAGCCTGGCCAACATGGTGAAACTCCATCTCTACTAAAAATACAAAAATTAGCCAGGCATGGTAGCTCACACCTGTAGTCCCAGCTACTTGGGAGGCTGAGGCAGGAGAATTGCTTGAGCCCGGAAGGTGGAGGTTGCAGTGAGCGGAGATCGTGCCAATGCACTTCAGCCTGGGCAACAGAGCGAGACTCCATCTCAAAAAAAAAAAAAAAGAGACAGGAGGTGCTCCAGGCCAAGAGCTCCTGTGCTTCCACATAAGCCAGTGGAAATGTGCTCTACCTCAGGTCTGTACATGCTGCCCTGGATATTGGCCATCGGCTCCTTCTCACTGTTGTGTGGTCCTCTTCTAAAAATATTTTAATACTTGTTATACCAGCCATATCCATTATTCTATTTTTCAAACTTACATTATAGCTAGAGTTTGAGTTCACGTTGATTTCTACCCCTATTCACTCCCTTTTCTTTTCCAAAAGATGGCAGAACTGAGGGTATAATCCAGGCATCCTGACTTCCAGCACTATTTGCCCCGGGACTCAGATCCTTAGGGATCAGGTGTCATTGGTGGGAAATCCTACTGGCTCAATATCCTGGCCCAAGATTGCTCAGTGTCCTGGGACAGGCTGGACAGAGTCTCAGGAGATTCATCCAACAGAGGCTTGGAGCTCCTTGGGTCCAACTTTATTCTGCAGAAGCTGAGTCTGAGGTGCAGGGAGGGGAAGTTATTTGCCCAACGAGGTCACAGGGCACATCTCTTTTTCTGTTTGGTCCGGGCTATCTTTACATTGGGTTTGCATTTCCTGAATACACAGCAACAGTGTGGGGAGGGTGGGTGGAGGGCAGGGGAAGTGGGCTTAAAAGAACCCCATCTGAAAATGTTTAGATTTCCTGTGACTGTCCCGTGAAGAGGGAGATAATCTGTGTTCCTGGAAATAAGAGGAGAGGGAGAGACTTGGTTCAGGTCCAGGAGGCCAAGAGTGGAGAGAAAAAGGAGAACAACATGAGAGCTATTCAGAGAAAGCTGTGACATTTTTATGGATGAAATAGAAACAAATAGAAGTTTTGTTTCTTTGCACTTCAGTGATGCCTTCTCGTATGTATTTGTGGACAACACTCAAGCCATGTGGAGGCGCTGGCTTCATTCTAGTAGCCGTGGTTTGTGGTCTTTGGAGGCTCTTTGGCCTGGGACTAGACGCCTTTGGCTCTCATCTCCCTTGAGTTGGCTTCTACCAGGATGTGTGATCCTTTGGAAATCTCTTTCTCTTCCTCCATAGCTTATCTCAAGATGGAAATGAAACCACCTGCTGGGTCTGCCTCACATAGAAATAATGGGTGTGAGAGTGTCCCTGCAAACTGTCAGGGTTAGATTGGCCTCGTTTTTTCTTTTTCCATGAGCTCTGAGGGAGTCAGGAGCTTCCACCAGGGAAGGCCCATGTGCCCATCAGATCAGGTGGCACATATGGCCACAGAGGCCACTCCAGACCTGATTTCCTGAGACAGCCCTAAAGGGCAGGGTGTCCCCAGTTCCTTAAAGGGGGTGTCATTTAAGCAGGAAAGGCTGTAACTAAAAGTAAGGAAGTGGTAAATATGGACAGAGTTACTGCAAATTTTCTAGAATTGGAGAGCTGGGTACCTCCTTGAAGCAGAAAAATAAGTAGAGTATCATTTTATCTGGTATTCTAGAGGAACTGAAATGACTCCAGCTAACAGGGGCTACCCCTTCTAACTTTTTTAAATAGTCATAACAGATAAAGTGATATTCTACTGGGTACCATTAAGCTTTAGATTGCCGCTAAATAATTACATCTCATTTCCTCTTCTGGGGTCTTGAACTGCTTGAAAGCCATATCCCAGAAGGTAGAATGCCAGCTTCGCTAGTTGGAGAACTCAGCCTGACCTGTGGCCACACCTATTCCCTCTTTTGCACCCCTTGAATTGTTCTGACCAGTGTAGACTCATAGGCCTCTCTCTCTCAGGCTTCCTACAAGGATGTGCCAGTCATGTGCATGTTTGCATTCTGCTTCCTGCTCTCAGTGAACAATTCTATTGAATGAAATTTGGCCTTTCCTTGATGTCTCTGGATCATCATTCTGGATAAAATGAATGTGCCCTGGACACAGGTGCTTTCAGGGGATATTCGAGTAAGTGAGATCATTGGTCCCTACCCCAAAGGGCCCAGTCTACCCTTCTCTCTTCCCTCCTGCGTCCACTCCTGGCAGTTCCTGCTCCTGAGCACCATTCTGCTCATTGAAACAAAGGGAGGGTTGAAGGTTGCCCAGGAAACAAATAACCAAACCAAATCAATCATGACTGAGTCATTGAGCCTGATCTAAACTGTGCCCACATCAAAACAAAACAACAGAAACCCCACCCCAGGCAATCAGACTTCTCCAGCCCTCCCTGGGAACATATGTGTCCTGTATCTCCTCTTGTTGAATCTTCTGAGAAACCCAGAGCAGTATTATTATTACTGTTTGACAGATGGCAAAATTGAGGCTCAAAAGCAAGGTAAATAGGCCTGCTGGAGGGACTCCCTTTGAAGTGAAACATTGAGATTTGAACCCCGATCTTTGACTCCAGAAGCAGTGTTCTTGGTGCTTCGGTGTGGAAAATACTTGTCATATAATCCATTTGTTTCTGTCCAATGAGATATTCCTGCTGAGTAAAAATTTGTCCAGATAACTGGAGCTTTTAAGCTTAGAGCTGTTTTTTTTTTTTTTTTTCCTTTGGTGTGAAGTGCGTCAGCTTCTTTTTCATACTTCCAAGTTCATGGCTAAACACTGGAGCATTGAAGGTTGCTAGGAGCTGATGGCCAGAATCATGGGACATGCCTGTACTATAGCATAAACTTGCTCTCCTTGGCCTTTCAGAAACCAATGATAAAGGCTGGAAGCATCCAGCAAGGAGAAGGTAGCTCATGCCAATCAGATCTGCAATGGAAGGACAGGAGGCCCTGCAGAATATCAGAGGAAGCCTCGTCCTCTGGCAGCAGAGAGTTGGGGGCTTAGCCCTTCATCACTAGTGGCACAACCTTGGGAAGTCATCCTTTTCATGTTAATTTCCTCCTTTTTCAAACAGAGAAGACAATTCTGACCTCACAGATTGGTTGCGACCTCATAGAACAAAATATTATATGTCCATTCTTTTTGCAGTATTTTCTAGAATGTTATTATTGGCCATGAGGACACGCACATCCTTTCAGGAATTGTTCAATGTCCTTCTCAAAGACTTTATATGGGGCCAAAGGATTCATGACTGTGGCCCAGGGAGACTGGTCTCCAAGCTGTGAGCTCCACTGATGTCAAGCAAACACATCCTGTGGTCACTGGAGCAGACCACTCACATCCCAGCACTGACCTCCCAATCCCAGGGCTGTTAAAGAGATGCAGTTATGAGCTTTTACTCTTCTATTCAAAAAAAAAAAGGAAAGAAATGGAAAAATATATACATTAATTTTCTTTAACCTATGGTGTTTTTTCCTTCCTGTCTCCTTACTGTAAGTGGGATTGCCACTTAACTTTTTTTTTTAATTAAAAAAGATGTTCTGGGTGATGGGACATAATATTTAGACATGTTGAGCTGACAGTTGATGGGTGTGTTGTCAATACACCATCACCACAAATCATGTTCCCAGCGTTGATTAGGAGATTTGTGTGCAAATCCATGTGTGTGCTCACACACTTGGATGATTTAGAGTGATTGGGGAAGGGTCCAGTGACCCTTCTCAAAAGCACTTGCTAGGGAGGGCTGGCCACAGACGGGGGGAGTGCAGCTGACCAGGGCAAGAGGAGGGAATCGGCTTCTGTTGTGAATTGAGGTGCTTGGCTCTGAGTTTGCTGTGGAAGCAAAAGTCGCCACTTCCTCCCTCCCTCACTGCCTTCCTCTGTCATGTCTTTAGCACCCAGTGGGTGCCAGCTATTCTGCTGACCATGAGGCACTCCTTAGAAGCAGTCCCAGTTTGATGGAGGAGACAGAAGAAACAGTTTGAAGCAGTGTGCTGAGTGGTGTAAGGAAGGTGTGCCCCCGGAGCCTGGGCCCGTGCTCACCCCCACACTGGCTGCCGTTCTGGGGCCCCTGGCTTCAGTGAGCCTGTTCTCAGGGGCCTCACAAACCTCTGGGAGCCTTGGAACCTTGGTCCAGCGGCCTCAGTGACAGCTCCTGTTGAGGTCTCCATGTGAAACTGAGCTCCAAGTGCCCCAAGCTTCATAGAGGTGAACCTGATATCTGGGTCCCATCTGACTCCCCCTCCTGTACCCCCATAGGTCCCTTCCATCACTAATTCTGTCAGGTTCACCCCGAAACACCCCTCCATCATCATCATCATCCAAGCTATCAGGCCTGGACCATGGCTAACCTAAGTCACCCCGTGTCCTCACTCACCTTCCTCCAGTCCATTGTCTGCACTGGGGATCAACAAACTGCAGTCCAGGGGCCAGATCCAGCCACCATCTGGTTGATTTCATACAGTCCGTGAGCTGTTTTTACAGATGAGTATTTGATGATATGGGAACACGGACTTTCCTTTCCTTTGAAGGGGAAATGTAATCCCTCCAAAAAACAAACCTATTCTTCTCATTAGTGGATCGGTATCATAAGAAATTATACTCAATTGAACGGGTGCAATGGTTCACACCTGTAATCCCAGCACTTTGGGAGGCTGAGGAAGGCAGATCACGAGGTCAACAGATCAAGACCATCCTGGCCAACAGGGTGAAACCCCATCTCTACTAAAAATGCAAAAGTTAGCTGGGCATGGTGGCATGTGCCTGTAGTCCCAGCTACTTGGGAGGCTGAGGCAGAAGAATCCCATGAACTGGGAGGCGGAGGTTGCAGTGAGCTGAGATTGCACTGCTGCACTCCAGCCTGGCAACAAAGTGAGACTCTGTCTCAAAAAAAAAAAAAATTCCACTCAATTATCATTATATTTTCAGTGTTCTCAAAAATGGGCAAAATTTTCTTTCTTATTATATAAGTACTACATAATAGCCTGTATTTACCTCTTGGCTGGAAAGCCCAGAATGTATATCATCTGACCTTGAGCAGACAGACTTAGCTGACACTTGGTATACACCATGGCCAGAGCAAGCTTTTTTCTTTTTCTTTTT
This sequence comes from Cheracebus regulus, assembly GCA_963574635.1. Taxonomy (NCBI): domain Eukaryota; kingdom Metazoa; phylum Chordata; class Mammalia; order Primates; family Pitheciidae; genus Cheracebus; species Cheracebus regulus. Next base: position 14,463 of record CAUYQU010058055.1, read on the forward strand.
CTTTTTTTTTTTTGAGACAGGTCTCACTCTGTCACCCAGGCTGGAATACAGTGGCATGATGTCAGCTCACTGCAACCTCCACCTCCTGGATTCAAGTAATTCTCATGCCTCAGCCTCCCGAGTAGCTAGGATTATAGGCATGCACTACCATGCCCAGCTCATTTTTTTGTATTTTTAGTAAAGACAGAGTTTCACCATATTGGCCAGACTGGTTTTGAACTCCTGACCGCAAATGATCCACCTACCTCGGCCTCCCAAAATCCTGGGATTACAAGCGTGAGCTACCACTCCCAGCCCAGAGCAAGCTTTTCAAAATACAAATATGATCAGTTACATGTGTTTGGTCATACACACACACACACACACACACACACACACACACACACACACACACTAGAGAGAGAGAGAGAGACAGAGAGAGAGAGAGAAAGATTTCGTTCAAGATACTTTATTGGTTCCCCATGCTCTTCAGGGGAGCCATTAAGATGAGGATCCTTAGCCTCAAGAGCCTTGGATGGTCTTGCTCCTGCCCCCTGTCCAATTTCATCACTGTGTTCCTTTTTCCTCCATTTCAGCCATGCTGGCCTTCTTTTAGTTCTTTACATCCACCTTGTTCCCACCTGCCACAAGGCCCTTGCCCATACTGTCCTTGGTGCTATCTGGGATACAGCTTTGCACACCCTATTTCCCTTCCCTATGTCCTTTTCATCTTTAGATCACAGCATCACCTTGAGTTTCTCAGAGGATCCTTCCCTGACTTTTCTGCCAATGTCACAGCCCTGTTTTGTTTCTGTTTTTTTTTTTTTTTGCTTGTTTGTTTGTTTTTTGTTTTGGTTTTGAGATGGAGTTTTGCTCTTGTCTCTCAGGCTGGAGTACAATGGCATGATCTTCTGCCTTCTAGATTCAAGCGATTCTCCTGCCTCAGCTTCCCGAGTAACTGAGATTACAGGCGAGCACCACCACATCTGGCTAATTTTGTATTTCTAATAGAGATGGGGTTTCACCACATTGGCCAGGCTGGTTTAGAACTCCTGACCTCAGGTGACCTGCCCACCTCACCCTCCCAAAGTGCTGGGATTACAGGAGTCAGCCAACACAACTGGCCCTTGGCCCTGTCTTACGGCTCCTCATGGCAGATGTAAAATTGCATTTGTCTCTAGCTAACATGCACACCCCCAGACTGCAAGCCCCATAGAACGGACACCATCTCTGTTCCCACCTCCATTACATCCACTATGCCTGGTATATAGTAAGCATGCAATAAATGTTTTGTTATGATGAGTGGCTGAGGATCAAGGAAGACTTCATGAAAGACATTAGGTTTGAACAGGAACTTTTAGGCTGAGAAGGTGGAGAATGGGAGAAAGAGCTTTCAGGCAGAAGGACCAGCATTCTGGAAACCTTCTGACTCCATAGGACAGGTGCTCAGGGTGTATCTGGGTGGGTGGAAATCACTGGAAAGGTGAGTGAGGCCAGATCATGAGGGGCCTTATGTGCCCAGCTGAGCTGTTTGGACACTTACCAGTTGGCAGAGGGAGCATTGGAGGTTTTAAGGAGAGGGGTGGTGTAGCAGGGTTGGAGGTGAGCCCCAACCAGAGGAGCATGTATTATGGAATGAGAGAAGATGGCCAGGGAAAGGCTGTGCAGGAGACGTGGGCAGGAATTGATCATCTCTTGAAAATGAGTGGGAATGGAGAGGTGGTAGGTGCTTGGGGTCCCAGTTTCTGATTCAGGATCCTGGGTTTAAGGGTCTCCAGTCGTTTCAGATAAGTGAAGGTGTGAAAGTTTGTTTGGCGGGAGGAGGTGGAGAGGGCAAAGGCCAGCAGCCCCCATTCTCTGTGAAGCAGGGGTCAAGGTCATCTGCTGAGACAGAGGCCTTTTGGCTTCAGGTCATGGACTTGGGCCTCTTCCCCCTTTGCAAGCAGAGGGTTCCACATGGTCCCTAAACAGTTGAGCTCCTCATCCTGGAGCACTGGGGACCCACTGGGGATTTAATCCCAGACACTTTAGGAGATCCTACAGACCTGCCCTTCCTCATCCCTTTCCTAAACCGTGAAGTGTGAATGGCAGTATTGTCAGAAATCTTACCTTGAAGACCTTTGGGGGGAAAAAAAAGTCTGCTCACTTCAGAAAATGTTTGCAGAGTGCCTACTCCATGACAGCTCGGCTCTGAGCACCGTGGCTCAGGCAGGACCCCAGCTGTCTGCCTGAGGAGCATGTGCCTGACTGTACACACTTACCGGACATTTGAATGCATGAAGCACAATGCCAGAAGGCATGGTTCAGAGGCATCTAGCATGCTGCTAACACGTTAAAGTTAGCAAGGCACACTCACACGCAGGCAGAACTGTCTTTAACCTGCCTGTACGTAACTGAGTGGCAGCTGCCCTTCTCCATAGCTTACTAGCGCTCCCCCAAACAGAGCACCCATGCCCGCAAATGTAGTCAGGGGCTGTGTTGGTCCCCAAACCTGCTTATGCCAGTTGTCCTTGTTATTGTAATTATGTAAATTAGTTAAATGTGATATAAGCTGATGAATTATAAATGCAAAAAAGAAAGAGAAGTGCTATTTCAATGAAAAGTAAGAGTCACCTTGTTCTACCTCAGCTGAGAATGTGTGATGGGCGACACATTTTTCACTGTTGAATGCTTTGGAAAGAAGTGATAAAAGCAAGCCACCAAAAGAGAATTGCTGCCAAATTAGATACGAGCAAGACAACTATTAAAGGCTGACACCACTGTGCAGTGGCTCACACCTGTGTTCCCAACACTTTGGGAGGCCAAAGCATGAGGATTGCTTGAGGTCAGAAGTTCAAGACCAACCTGGGAAACACTGACACCCTGTCTCTACCAAAAATAAATAAATAAAATAAAATAAAATAAAAATTACAAAGATTGGCACTAGAGGGAGAGGAAAATAAAAGCATGTCAGAGGATGCTACTGTACAATTCCTTTACCAGGATTCTCTACTTCTGGCTCCTTTTTAAAGAAACCAAACTGAAAAATTATAGATTATGCATCATCAGTGGTTTATGGATAAAAGATAAATACAGAGCTCTAGTCCACAGATCTATGAGCAAAGGAAAGTCCTGGACCCTGCCTGAAAAGACCAGTAAGATATTTGTGTTTTAAGTTAAAATAAATTCATAAGGCATTAATGTAGTACGATTAAGTGCACATTAAGGTTTTTTCGGCCAGGTGCGGTGGCTCACGCCTGTAATTTCAGCACTTTGGGAGGCTGAGGCAGGTGGATCACCTGAGGTCAAGAGTTTAAGACCAGCCTGAACAACATGGAGAAACCTCATCTCTACTAAAAATACAAAATTAGCCAGGCGTGGTGGCACATGCGTGTAATCCCACCTACTCTGGAGGCTGAGGCAAGAGAATCGCTTGAACCCAGGAGGTGGAGGTTGTGGTGAGCCAAGATCATGCCATTGCAATCCAGTCTGGGCCATAAGAGCAAAACTCCATCTCAAAAAAAAAAAATTTTTGTGTGTGTGTGTTTTAATGTATCTATTTTTTAAGTAATATATTCACATGGTTCAAAAACACAGGAAAATACAAAAAGTTATGAAATGAAAATCTCCCTCCTGCTCTTTTCCCCAGTTAGCCCAGTTTCCCACTTCCCCACAGACAACTATTATTAGTTTCTTGGATCCTTCCAGATTTTCTTTATGAATATACATCAATTATAAATACATAGTTGATCCTTATTATTCACAGATTCCGTACTTGCAAATTTCTACTTTCTAAAACTTATGTGTAACCACAGAACCGATGCTCAGTGCTTTCTTGGTCATTGGAGGACATGCACAGAGCAGTGAAAGTTGTGAGTTGCCTGACGCACGTTCCCAAGCTGAGGTTGAACAAGGCAACTCCGCCTTCTTATTTCAGCTCTCCTGCTGGACACAGGGATCCTTTTTGTGGTGTATTTAACGTGGCATTTTTCATGTTTTTGTTGTTGATTTCACTGTTTAAAATGGCCCCCAAGTGTAATATGCTGAAGTGTTGCCTACTGTTCTCAGCACAAGAAGGCTGGGATATGCCCTACAGAGAAAATGGGTGAATTACATAAGCTCCTTTCAGGCATTTGTTATAGTACTGTTGGCTGTGAGGTCAGTGTTAATGAATGAAAAAATAGATGTTAAATAAGGTATCCTTTAAGCAGACACATATAAAACAAGGTTATATACTGATCAGTTGATGAAAATGTTGCAACCAAGGGCTTGCAGGAACCTAACCCTATATTTCCCTTAGGAGCAGTGGCTCGGTATTGACTAAGTCAGTGATCACAGAGACTTTATAGGATGTGACTACCACAACTAACAAAAATCAACTATCTATATACATATATACATATATATTCTATTTTAACCTTTTTTTTTTTTTGAGATGGAGTTTCACTCTTGTGGTCCAGGCTGGAGTGCAATGTGCGATCTCGACTCACTGCAACCTCTGCCTCCTGGATGCAAGCAATTCTGCTGCCTCAGCCTCCCGAGTAGCTGGGATTACAGGCATGCACCACCACACTTGGCTAATTTTGTATTTTTAGTAGAGACAGGGTTTCTCCATGTTGGTCAAGCTGGTCTCAAACTCCTGACTTCAGGTGATCCAACCTTGGCCTCCCAAAGTGCTGGGTTCACAGGCCTGAGCCACTGCATCCAGCCTATTTTAACCATTTTTTACACAAAAGATAGCATATTGAACATACTGTCCTGTATTTTTTTTTCACTTAACCTTAGACATCTTTCCATATTATTTCATAGAGAGTTTCCTTGTTCTTTTTAGGTTTTGTGTTTGTTTGGTTTGTTTTGTTTTGTTTGTTTGGGACAGGGTCTCACTCTGTCACCCAGGCTGGAATGCAATGGTGCCATCATGGTTCACTGCAGCCTTGACCTTCCGGGCTCAATTGATCCTCCCACCTCAGCATCTCAAGTAGCTGGAGTTACAGGCATGCACCACCACACCTGGCTGATTTTTGTACTTTTTGTAGAGACAGGGATTCACCATGTTGCCCTGGCTGGTCGCTAACTCCTGCACTGAAACAATCCCCCTGGCTCATCCTCCCAAAGTACTGGGATTACAGGCATGAGCCACCACACCCAGCCTCCTTGTTATTTTTAACAACTGCATAGTATCCCATCCTGTGGTTATTCCACGATTTCCTTCCATCATTCCTTTATGGTTGGGCATTTGAATTGTTTTCAGTCTTTGGCTTTTCTAACAATACTGCAGTGTACACACTTGTCTACATGTCATTTTCTACGAGTCTCTGCTTTATCCAACTCCCTAGAAAGGGAATTCTGAGGGCAGTAGTTCAGCCTGGCCAAACTGACACATAAAAAGCATCACACCTCCCTCTACTCCTGGGTATGTATCCTAAAGAAATTCTCACAGATGCTCCTAAGGGGATGCATCTGAGAATGTTCATTGCAAGACATCATTGGGAGGTTGGTAAGGTAGTTAAAGGTGATGGATGCACTTACCACCTTGTGGGGTTATTGGGAGGGGTTTCTTAGGGACTTGGCACTGTGCCTGGCCTGGGGTTAGCGCCCAGTGCACATTAGCCATCATTGCTGTTCTTCCTTCCTGTTTGCATAGCAGCATCTTAGTCCAGCTCATCGGCGCCACGGTGTCCCGCCTGCAGCCGCCCCTCTGTAACTCGCCTCCACACAGGGCTGGAGGATGCTCGCAGAGGCCGGGCACTCCTTAGCAGGCATCCTAGATGTAACTCTGGACCACCTCAGCTGATCCGGAGAAGAGGATTGGCTCCTTCACTTCCTAATCGTTTACCATGCATACAGCGTTGATGTTTGACAAACTTGTTTGCGGTATTCCATAAACATTGAGTGAATCTGCTTTGGCCAAACACTGCTTGTGGCACAGTGGAGAAAGAGGGAAAGGTTTTAAAAAACAGAGCTGTTAACACAATTCTGTTTCTATGGACCTGGAAATCTAGTATTGTTTGAAAGATAAAATACCTGAGGTGACTGAGCTTGGTGGGGTAATGTTTCCAACAAACAGAAGGATGCGTGTCTGGGCCTGTAAAACCTTTAGCGAGGACTTGATCCTCATACTCTCGCTGCGGCCCAGGCTCCGGGGCACATTTCTGTCTTCTTGGTTCAGCCGCAGGGGTCCCCTAGCAGCAAAGGGAAGTTGTTTTGGCAGTCACTGGGACTGTGAGATAATGGGGGCCAGTGACCAACAGGATATCTGCCTTGAGCAAGTCCAGACAGGTCTGGGGGCTTCCCAGGGGAGTGTGAAGATTGCCAGAGGAGAAGAGAACCCAGAAAGCAGGACCGGTTTTCATCCACAGAGGCCTCTTGGTAGCCAGAAGCCAACCTTCATCATCCCTCCCACCGTCCACATACCAAGCTCCCAACAGTGGGAATCTTCGGTGAAGGAGAATTTCACTTCCACCTTTATTCCGTAACACTGAATTCTTAGAAGCATTTGTGAATTAAAACATACTGTTTTTCTTGATGGTGGCATGCTGTGATTTGGAACCAGCTGGGAACCAGATCCTCCTTTCAGACTTTGCCTGCAGCTCCCGTGCACTTGCCTCTCAGGGACATCTTCCCCATCGGCTTCCTGGTCTCCTCCCTCCCTCCTTCCTTTCCCCTCCCTCAGCAGCCCCCCAAGGGTCCCGAGGGCCTGCATACGGTGCCATGAGGGTGAGGCTTCCCCCGGACCCTCGAATGAGGAGTCTCGCTCATCTGCCTAGGAAGGCTGGCCTCCTGTGAAGAACAGGGGAGAGGTGGCCAAGTACGGCCCAGCGGCTGAGCTGAACCCCGGGGCTGTGGAGCATGGACTTGGAGGCTTCTTCCTGGCTGCCCTGGGTCAGTGCCCGCTGAGCACTCACTCACACTGTCAAGGGAGGCACGGGCTGAGCCCCAGAGACAAGCAAGCCAGGGTCCCCTGCCCTCCCTCAGAGCCGAGCATTTGTGCCTGCTGAGAGGTGGGTGCCTGAGCGAGATTCACCCTCCCCCAGGGCTTCTAGGAGGAGGCCGGAACTGAATCCAGATCCTCCGAGGCCTGGAGGAGGGAGCGATTCAGGAAGTCCCGCTGGAAGGCCTCCAGCCCCAGACACCAGAGGTCCCCTTGGGTTTGCTGACTCCCAGAATTCCCCAAAAGACCTCAGAACTCTGAGCCAAAGGGACTGTGGAGATTGCTTCTCTGAATCCCCTTATCTTAAAAGTGAAAAGCCTGGGGCCGTGGCACTGCCCAGGATGTGGCTCGGTGTCCCTGCCAGTGTTTACAGAATGCTCCTGCGTGGCACCGACATCATAACCTGTGATACCCTGGGCTTCCACGAGGGCTTTCTGTCTGAAACGCAGGCAGGAGACCCAGTGGGGATCCACGACGACCCAAACACAAGAACACTATTGGACAGTTATTTTACAGACTGACTTTGCACATCACTGACTCTGTTACTGTGTGAGCTGTGAGCTCTCTTCCAGAAAGAAGGGGAGTGTTTGTCTCCCAAGATGATCACCGCTTTTCTGGGGCCCTGGATGACCCTTTGGTTTTTTATACAGCCTGATGTCTTGGAAGGCCACACACCAAAGCCAGGCCCGCTGATCGGCTTGGGAGTATAGCTCCCACTCACTCAGGCCTGGAAAGTCTGTGGGTCTCCTGCCATCTCAATGTACGTGGGCAGGATGTGGTGACAGCGCCGGCCACCCCCCTCCCCATTGTCCCTTGCAGAGGAAACTGCTCTGTCCTGCCTGCCTGCCGGAGGCTGTTCTGGCCCTTCGGCTCCATGACGCTAGGTGTGGAGCTTCCATGATAGCAGCAGAGCCTGCAGGTGCTTGACTTGTGTTTTCTTCTATTAATAATTCACTCTGAGGCTGTGGGTGGGGCCAAGGGGGTCAGATCTCCCTGCCAGCACCACTTTCCCTCTATCTTTATCCCTACTCTTGCTTGGGGCTTCATCAGAGCAGCCGGAGGGAAATCTCCTCCCATTCACCCTGCCCTGCCCTGCCCTGCCCTGCCCAGGACAGCTGCAGGGACAGGGATCCTTTGTTTGGCTGAAGTCCCAGGTGCTGATTCAGAAGGCCCCACGCCCCAAGTCCTAGGGACAGGAGTGGAGGATCCTTCCTGTGGGCCCTGGGCCTAGACCCCTCTAGCCAAGTGTCCTGCAGAGACCTTCCCGGAGTCCCCAACAGCAAGAGTCTGCCCACTGCAACTCCTGGGCCCTGGCTGGAGTGACTTCATCCTTCTGTGAGGTCCAAGCCTTGTATTGTGGCTCCCACCCTGCGAGGCCTGGGGTCACCAATTGTTCTTCTCTGCCTTCCCCTTGTGGCATTCCTTGGGGTCCTCTGGAAATCTCCTCCTCCCCAGATGGTAATCTTAAAGACACAGTTTGTCCCATAGCAGCCCTGGCATAGAAGGTCCTAATGTGAGTTGATATAAAAGGCTGTAAAGGATGACAGGGCACAGATGCTGGTCTGAGCTGTGAGGTGCTCAGTTCATGTGACTGTAAACCTCATGAGGCTGGGGCGCTCCAGACCTCTCATCTCTTCTGGCACAAAGCAGGTCTTCAATCTGATTGATGATTGATTCTGAAATTCCCTTAGCAACTCCTCCTTAGGAGACACATGATTATGAAGTAACCAGCATTTGTGTCACTGAGGGAATCACAGATGGATTGTTTTGGTGCTCCCCTGTCCTCCCTTCTTTCTGCAGACCTTTCAGCTGGGTCGTCTGTCAACCTTGCTGCCACCAAGTGATAGGGGCTGGTGTCAGCTGTGGGTTGGGAGGAGGCTTCCTGGGGAGCCAAGCAGGCTGGAGTGGTCCTCGTCCCTGGCATGCCCCTCTCAGAGCCTGTTGCACCTCTCCCTTTAGGCTGAAAGGTGCAGTAAGTATGGGTTGTAAGTTTGCTCAGGATCTCTGCATTTGCATCTGCCATTTTCTCCTTGGAACCAGAGGCCATAGCTGACTCTATCAGTACTGATGTGGGGGTCGTTATTCCCAGGTAACTGTGTTGAAGCTTGTTCCATTCTAGTCTCCCAGAGCAGTTTGTCATACAGGAAGTGCTCAGCCACATCAGTTATATCAATCTCACGTCGCCTCCCCTCCCTAGCTTCTGTGTGTCATAAGAGGAGAGGTGGAGACAACATTGGTCTCTACGCTGCATGCATTTGACCCCTCAACAGTCATCAGATGTATGCAATGAATACCAGCTGGATCCAGAACCCTGAATCTCAGTCTCTACAAGTCAGTATAAGATGAAGCAGAGATTGTATGGATGTTAGTCAGGCGCTCTCTTTAGAAAAGCTTTGGTTCAATTATCTGGATATAGAGAAAGCCATGGCTGAAGTCCAGAGAGGGCAAATGGCTTGCCCAGGGTCACATGGAGTCAGTAGAACCAAAGGCCAGGGCTCCTGTCTTCTATTCCAACGTTCTTCTTCTTTTCTTTTCTTTCTTTTTTTTGTTTCTTCTTATTCTTTTCTTTTTCTTCTTCTTCCTTTTTTTTTTTTTTTGATAGGGCTGGTATGCAGTGGTACACTCACCACTCACCACTCACTGTAGCCTCAGCTTCCCAGGCTTAGGTAATTCTTCCACGTCAGCCTCCCAAGTAGCAGGAACAACAGGTGCACACCACTACAGACCTGGCTAATTGTCTGTAGAAATGGGGTCTCACCTATGTTGCCCAGGCTTATCTTGAATTCCTAGACTCAAGTGATCTGTGGGCCTCAACCTCCCAAAGTGCTGGGATTACAGGCATGAGCCATCACTCCCAGCTTTTTTCAATGCTCTTCTAACTACTACACCATATCCACAGAGCCAGTGTCCATGTTCCTAATCTTCCTACAATCTTAATCATGTCAGGACTGCTGCGGGACAAACCTGTATCATTAAGCTCACAATCTGAGGAAGTATGAGGCTTCAAAAAGACCCCAAAGAATGTTACAAGGAGCAGGAAGAAAGGGCAGCTGGCAACCCCAGAGCTCACAGGGTGGGAGCCACAATATGGGGCTCAAGCCACACAGGAGGATGAGGCCATCCCAGCCAGGGCCCTGGAGGTGTATCAGGCAGAACCCCTGCTGTTGGATACTTAGGGAAGGTAGTATGAAACAAATGTGTCCAGCAATCTATCAACAAGGCCCACTCAGACCATGGCTGCCTCCTCCAGGAAGTTATCCTAGACTCCTACTGCCCCTGCTTCTCTCTGCGTGTCCTTAGTTTCCATACCACTCCATGGCAGCTAGGGAGAGAGAGAAGTGACATATGGTAGCCACAGTGGGGAGATGATGTTAAAGTCCCTGGTAAAGAACTATAACCAGCCCAGAGGAAAGATGGCATTGACAGTGACAACCAAAACGTGTAACTGTCACAACTGTCAAATCCCAGCACTTTACGAGGTTGAGGAGGGTGGATCACAAGGTCAGGAGATCAAGACCATCCTGGGCAACACGGTAAAACCACATCTCGACTAAAAATACAAAAATTAGCCAGGCATGGCTGCACGTGTCTATAGTCCCAACTACACAGGAGGCTAAGGCAGGAGAATTGCTTGAACCCGGGAGGCGGAGGCTGCAGTGAGCTGAGATCGCGCCACTGCACTCCAGCCTGGGCAACAGAGCAAGACTCTGTCTCAAAAAAACAGGAGGGGAGGGGGCAGGCTCATGCTTGTAATCCCAGCACTTTGGAAGGCCGAGGTAGCTGGATCACAAAGTCAGGAAATTGAGACCATCCTGGCCAACATGGTGAAACCCCATCTCTACTAAAAATGCAAAAATTAGCTGAGTGTGGTGGTGGATGCCTGTAATCCCAGCTCTTCAGGAGGCTGAGGCAGAAGAATTGCTTGAACCCTGGAGGCTGAGGTTGCAGTGAGCTGAGATTGCGCCACTGCATTCCAGCCTGGTGACAGAGCACGACTCTGTCTCAAAAAAAAAAAAAAAAAGGTGAAATCACTCCAATCTCTATTTCCTAATGAGGAGCCACCTGTAGAAAGCAAAATCCAAATGCTCCATTCTGCAGGTTCCTGGGCTATCCATCAGGCTTCCAACTGATCCCTAGGGCTTGGAAGGAGCAATTGATGCCACAGGGTGAGACCAGAGGATGGACAAATGAATGTTTCTTGCTGCCCAAAGGGAACCTTGAAAATCCTCCCACAGCCCAGAGTCAGTAGGAAAGCCAGGGCCGTGAAGGAGTAAGAGCAAACCACTTGCTGCGCGGAGGAAGATTTAGGCGATAACTGCTGTCATTGGCAGCACATGCCCACGATAATCGGGTTACTGGATTATAAAATACCCACTGGATTTATTTAGAAGACTAATCAGAAAGCACTTAGAACAACAACAGTGCTAAAAAGAAGATCGCGAATTGCGGCCCATATCCTGGAGAGCTGCCCTTGGCTCCTGCCTGCTTGGGGGAGCCCAGAGCTAGCTGGAGTTAAGAGGAGCCCCAGGAGAGTTGAGTGAAGCTTCCTTGACAGAGCCGAGAGGAAGGCTGGACTGAAACACAAGCCAAGGCATTTGGAGAATTGTGTATACAGTCTCCAACTGACGGCCCAGGGTCGGAAAAAGGAAAATCTTTTTGGTTTTTCTTCCTCAAACAAGCAATGGTGGTCTGGCTGGAGCAGGGTGTTACCACTTCTGAATTGTAAGCAAACAAGTCCTGGAGACCTCGGCCAAAGTCAACTTCCTCTCCTGATGTATCTCTCTGTCTCTCTCTCTGGTTCAAAGGCCCTTAGGACAGATATCCTCCTTGCAGACTCTGGCCCTGTCTCCTGGTGCCCCTGGCCAGGGGGTGGGTGTGTGGAGAGACTTTGATTCTCTAGAACAGGGGTCAAGCAAACCTTGGCTCAGGCCGGATCCAGCTCCCACACCTATCCTTGAAATGCCTGTGAGTGAAGAAGGATTTTTACATTTTTAATTGGTTGAAGGAAAATCAAAAGAAGAACAGTGTTCGGCATGTGAAAATTATACAAAATTCAAGTTTCAGTGTCCATAAATAAAGTTGTTTTGGAACACAGCCACGCCCATTCATTTATATATGGTCTATGGCCGCTTTCACGCTACCGTGGCAGAGTTGTGACAGAAACCATATGTATGGGCCCCAAAGCTGAAAATATTTACTAGCTGGCCCTGTATAGAAAAAGTGTACCGGGAGGTCTCTGTAGAGCCTTGTTATTATCTACAGCACTCCATTAATTTGGTGTTTTAGGGCACTATGCCTTCAACAGAAAATAGTAAATTCTGTCCCTCAGTCCATGTCAGAGGCATGGGACCTGCAGAGGGGAACAAGCCACTCTAGGTCTCCTTTGCAGGGTACAGTGTTGCAGTTCAGTGAGCATTTGTTGAGCATCTGCTGTGTCCCAGTCCCTAAGGATGCCACATGGACAGGCTGCTGTCCCTACATCACAGTGACTGGGCAGCCAGTGTGGAGACAGGCACAGAAATGGGTCGCCTGACTGTGACATGGTCAGTGCAGAGGAAAGGCGGTCACAGGCTCTGGGGGAGCGTGGAGTGGCACCTTAGGTTCTGAGTGGGCATTTATTTGTTAAGCCCACCAGGGAATCCTGGAGTCCCGCTCTAAGGAAGAAATTGACCAAAGAAATGGGAAAGTAGCAGTTCTGTTAATTAGCTCACGAATGAAAAAGCTCCCGGTACAAATTACCCGGTAGGAATTGTTACACATAATGAACAAAACAGTTACCTTGTTAGAAAAATAATAAAGACTTGAATCCTGAGTTGGTATTATAAGAATTCTGTGAGACTGACTAATCCACCAAGAACAGTTTCCAGGTTTTAAATGATATGTTTAAAATAGCCTTTTGGCAAGATGCTCAACCATGGCCTAGCATGCTACCATCTGTGTAAGAGGGGCTGTGTACCAGTGTTCTTATATGAGCATAAAGTGTCTCTAGGAGGATATATAAGAACTTGATTGACTGTCCCAGAAGGGGTGCTGGGTGGTTGGGGATGGGGGTGGAGGGTGGAGGAAGACTTTTCACATATGCCCTTATTTTTACAATTTGCATAATTTTCATTTTATTTACAAGCATTTATTTGGGATAATTTTTGCTGTTTTGCATATCCTTTTTAACCTTTTGAATTTTGAACCATGTGAATATAGTACCTATTCAAAAAAAATATACATTTAATGTAAAATAAATAGCACATGGTTTTGCCATCATCTCCCTATGGTGTTTCAGGAAAAAATCATTCTCTCTCTCTCTCTTTTTCATTTTTTCTTTTTTGAGAAAGGGTCTCACTCTGTTGCCTAGGCTGTAGTGCAGTGGCTTGATCTCGGCTCACTGCAACCTTCACCTCCCGGGTTCAAGCAATTATTGTGCCTTAGCCTCCTGAGTACCTGAGACTATGGACGTGCACCACCATGCATGGCTAATTTTTGTATTTTTTAAGTAGAGACAGGGTTTTGCCATGTTGGCCGGGCTGGTCTTGAACTCCTGGCCTCAAGTGAACTGCCCGCCACGGCCTCCCAAAGTGCTGGGATTATAGGCTTGACCCTCTGTGCCTGGCCATTTTCCTTGTCTTTCATTGAACAAGTGAGGCTTGATTGCCTACTTTCAGTGAGGCACTGCTCTAGGCCCAGAAATTACAACTCCAGGCCTCTGTTTCTTCACCTGTAATGTGGGGAGACTGGATTATCTCTGGAGCAGTGGTCTTCAACTTGAATGTGCATCGGACTCACCAGGAGGGCTCATTAAAACACAGACTGCTGAGCCCCAGCCTGAGTTTCTGATTCAGTGGGTCTGGATGAGGCCGAAGAATTAGTATTTATTAGTTCCCAGGTGATGCTGGAGCCGCTAGCCCAAGAACTACTCTTTTGGAACCCACCTAGGGTTCCATCTAGGGTTCTGTGCTTGTAAATAAACTACATTCCAGTTCTGGAAACGTGAAGAAAGAAAGAACAGATTCCTGCAGCTCAGAATGCAAAGTAGTCCCTTTCCCTAGCAGTTTGGGAAGACTTAACAAAGCAAACATGTCAACAGAAGTTCAATTATCTAGCTTCCATTCTACCCACAGGGCCATGGGACAGGGACAAGAAATCAATAGTGCTCAAAGTCGGATGAGTTTCAACACGTAATTCTTCCTGGGAGGAGTGACTTAGTGTAAGGCTTTTAAGGAAGGTTAAGTGGAGATGTTTAAGCCTGGCAGAGCATCCTGAAATGGCCAGGCCTAATGCCCAAAGGATAATACAGTTGGATGTCACTTTAAGGCTCACTACAGTTTATCCCTTTCTTACAAATTTCGTCTGATCATTGGTGAGTTCTGGACAAGGACATGATGTCCCAGCATGACCTCCTGCACCTGACTCCATGCCTTTGTTCATGCTGTTCCCTGTCCAGAATACCCTTCCTGGTCCTCTCCATCTCTGTAAGTCCTATTTGTCTATCAGGACCAAGGTGAAATCTGACCATTCTTCATGAGAACTTAAGAATTTGACCTATGCTGAGTATCTTTTTCTGCCTGTCTCAATTTACTGGGATACTTGATCATTGTTTTCTAATTGGTTTTCATTGGTTGATTAATTCATTCAATAAATACTACCCTTCCTTCAACAAATCCTTATTGGAGTCTTAGAATGTGCTGGGCATTATGGTAGGTTTGAGGAAGAGAGTCATAGCTAAAAACAGACCTGGTGGCTGGGTGCGGTGGCTCATGCCAGTAATCTCAGCACTTTGGGAGGCTGAGGCAGGCGGATCACGAGGTCAAGAGATCGAGACCATCCTGGCCAACATGGTGAAACCCTGCCTCTACTTAAAAACAAAATACAAAAATTAGCTGGGCATGGTGGCGCATGCCTGTAGTCCCAGCTACTTGGGAGGCTGAGGCGGGAGAATGGCTTGAACCTGGGAGGCGGAGGTTGCAGTGAGCTGAGATTGCACCACTGCACTCCAGCCTGGCACCTGGCAACAAAGCAAGACTCTGTCTCAAAAAATAAAAAAATAAAATACAGACGTGGTTCCTGCTCTAATAGAGAAAGATCCATTAATCAAATAATTGCACTGGTGGAAGTACAATTACAAGCGGAGGAGAGTAGTCTAAAGGGAGGGAATATGGTTTTATGAGAACATATAAGAAAGGAATCTGATGTAGACTTGGGGATTGGGGTCAGGGTGAACTTTCTGAGAATGTGTAGTTTGAGCTGAGATATGAAGGATACCCATTGAGGGTGAGGAGGGGAAGAACTCTCCAAATGGTGAGGGGGCATCATGTACAAGGCCCTGGAAGTGGAAGGGAGCATAGCAAGTTCAAGGAAAGAGCTCTTTGAAAACAGCATCCAGTTTGGGAGAGATGATGTTGAGTTGCCTTTGAACATGGACATGATGATGTAGAGTAGGCAGCCGATCAGGATCTCAGACCGTCTGAGCTGGGGGCAGTCTGGGGATCAGAAGGGATGGGTGGTGGATGAGGCTGTCGAAGGAGAGAATACATGTGAGGAAAGGAGTAGATGTCTGAGACTGGGTCATAAGCCCCAGAAGGCCAGAACATTTCAAGGAAGGAGAGTTGCTTCCCCCTGGCAAGACAAGGGATGTTTCTCTTATTTCTTCCTCTCTCCCTGCTCACTGTCATCTGAGTTCTGGTCTTAACTGTGTCTCACCTGGATGCAGCAAGAGTCTGCTAATTCAGTGCTTCTCAAATCTTAATGTGCACATAACTCACTTCGGAGTGGGGATCATCTCAGTAAAACACGGATTCTGATGCAATCGCTGGAGCCGGAGATTCTGCATTTCTAACCAGCTCCCAGGTGACCTGGACCACCCTCTGAGCAGCAAGGGTCATTAGTCTCCTTGCCTCCTTGCCTCTGAAGTTCAGCGCCCCTCACGCCCAGCACCCTCTTCCTCCCACAGCTCGCCTTCCTCCACCCTTCACTTCACCAAATGTAACCCGTCATCTGAAGTTTTCCATCTCTTTCTCTTGTACTCAGAAAGGGACAGAGGCCAACTCAGCTCACTCCCAGGTAAAGGGGGACAACTGCAGTGGTCTTCAGACTTTTCTGTTTAAAATCCTCCCCCTAAAAGAATCTGTTAAAACTCTTTGCCCCTTCATACAGTTTTAAGTTTACATCTACATTTTTTAATCATACATTTGCTGAAGATACAATTTCCAGTATATTGTAAACATTGATATTTTTAAGCAAAACTATTACATCAGTGTTTTAAATTTATCCAGTAGAATCTAAACACCATAGCAATTTAATACCTCCCGTCATCTACTTTAAAAATGCATCAACCACCTCTTTAATTGTCAGTGTTCCTTTTTCTTCTGGAAATTTTATTTTCATTTCACTTGCCCTATGGAATTTTATCCTAATGTGATATATGTAATATATTTTTATGCTTGGAACTTTTTCACTTGTTGCCCTACCATATTTCTCTGTAACAATTTTATATTAAGTTGAAACTGTTTTAATTTTTTTTAATTTCTAAAAGCAAAGATCTAAGTATTAAAATGTTCTGATTTGAGTTTTCACAATTACTAATAGTACACAATTGATCGAAACAACATAAATGTATTACTAATTTGGATGAATAGTAAACATAAATAGCTAAATTTTATGAAAATGCATCTCTAAATGAAATCTTGGTACTGGTGACTTTTTTCTGGGGGGTGACTTTTTAAAATAAACTTTTTAAATTAACATACAACATATACACCTGTATGTCTATGATCAGGTCACAGTGTATAGCTTGAATTACAGCAGAGTGAGAATCAGCATGTAGTTACCATCCAGGTCCAGAAATAAAATATTACCAGTGCTGAGCACTATTTTCCATTTCTTTATCCATAGATGAATATTATGTAGTGCTAACATGAGACAAGGATCAGCATTTATAGTGTTTCCATTTCTCGTTCTCCCTGGGGCAGTACGTGAAAAGTTTGCCCTTCTTTTTTACTTTACAAAAGTAAAGGAGGGTGATTAGGAAAGAGAAGGCCTAAACGGACAGCTTGCACCTCTGTCACTCATGAGTTCTAGAAAGAATTTCTGTAGAAGTTGAGGATCTAGGAATTGAACATCTTTTTTTTTTAGACAGTTTCGCTCTTGTCACTCAGGTCAGAGTGCAGTGGCGCAATCTTGGCTCACTGCAAGCTCCACCTCCCAGGTTCAAGCGATTCTCCTGCCTCAACCTCGCGAGTAGCTGGGATTACAGGCACTTACCACCATGCCCAGCTAATTTTTGCATTTTTGGTAGAGATTGGGTTTCACCATGTTGGCCAGGCTGGTCTCGAACTCCTGACCTCAGGTGATCCACCAGCCTCAGCCTCCCAAAGTGCTGGGATTACAGGCGTGAGCCACCACACCCAGCCAAGAATTGAACCTCTTGAAACTTTAGATGCATATGCAATGCTTGCAAAGTCCTCGTGTGTTCCCTGGAGTTCACACCTCAGTTTGAAGTTCACTGAAGAACCTGAATGGACTCACATGGACCCAGACCATTCTCTGCAAATGTCCTAGTTAGTGTTTCTACAAGCAAGAATCTGATTAGCCCAGACTACTTTTTTGTGCCAGATCATCTCAAAAGCTTCTGGCCAGCAGGTTACCCCTATACACAGATGTTTATCTGATCAGGAACCACAGGGAGACAGGTGACTATGTTGATCTGAAAGGCAAACTAACATGTACAGTACTCTTCCTGGAAACCTTCTCCAGTTCTGTTCTTCTGCTGCAAATAAGCTTTCCAGTCTCTGAATTCCCATCTCTCTTGCTCGTTTGCTTTTTTTTTTGTTTGTTTTAAGAGATAAGGTCTTGCTATGTTGCCCAGGCTAGTCTTGAACTCCTTAGCTCAAGCAATCCTCACCTCAGTCTCCTAATAGGTGGGTGTACAGGTGCGTGCCATCACACCCTGCTTCTCTTAGTTTTGCCTTTTGATTACACGTATCTTTTTCTCCTTTGTAATTATTAATGTGACTCATCCCCTCTTCTAACTACATGCTTGAGAGCAGGCCTGTGTCTTAGTCATTTCTCAGCATTGTGCCTTACAGTTAGTAGGTGTCTAATAAATATGTGTTGAACAGATAAATTGATTAATGCATGTCTTAAACTTATTTATATTTCCCACAGGTCCTAAAATAGTGTTGGGCTTTCAATAGCAGGGTCCCAGAAGAATGGATGAATTAATCAATGAACAAAACAATGAATTAACAAATCAATGAACTACGGAGCCATTGAACAATGGCTCGAAAGTAAGAGAGTTTGCATCTCATGTGAGAGTTAAGATCCACAGACTCAATGTAAAGGGTGTGGAGTGCATGACCCTGGCTATTTCTAATTGAGTCTGTTTCTCATATATATATTTTTAGAGATGGAGTTTCACTCTGTCACCTAGGCTACCATGCAGTGGTGCAATTATAGCTCAGTGCAACCTTAAACTCCTGGTCCCAGGTGATCCTCCTTCCTCAGCCTCCTGAGTAGCTGGGGCTACAGGGGCATGCCACCACCCAGCTAATTTAAAAAACATTTTTATAGAGACAGGATCTCCCTATGTTGCCCAAGTTGGTCTCAAATTCCTGGCCTCAACAAATCTCCTGTCTCAGCCTCCCAAGTAGCTGGGATTATGTATTTATTTTTATCACTGGTCATGGTAGATATCAATTACTCATCACAAAACATCCAAATAAATCCTTTCCTGTCTTTTGCATCTTGCCTTGCAGGTGTGAGCGACGTCTCCTCACCACAGTGCTGTGTGGTCCATACCTCAGCCAGGGAGAGGATGTAAAACCCCCCGCCCTGCACATGAGTGGTACAGACCAACAGGAACACCTGGCTCCAGCCACATTCACAGACATGTCAGCCGTGGAGTAGTTCCGACACTTTTTCTCAGCTTCTCAGGGTTTCAGTCCTTTTGAGTTTGTTTTATTTACCTTTTTTTATGGTTTTGTGGCTGGACATTCACAACCAAGGCAGACAGCATGGGTGATCAGCAACTGTACAAGACCAACCATGTGGCGCACGGTAGTGAGAACCTTTTCTACCAACAGCCACCACTTGGTGTCCACAGCGGGCTGAACCACAACTATGGGAATGCAGTAACAGGGGGCGGGATGGATGCCCCTCAGGCCTCGCCCATCTCCCCCCATTTCCCTCAAGATACGCGGGATGGTCTGGGCTTGCCTGTTGGCTCCAAAAACCTTGGCCAAATGGATACCTCGAGGCAGGGAGGGTGGGGGAGTCATGCAGGGCCTGGAAACCATGTCCAGCTACGTGGAAACCTGGCCAACTCAAACATGATGTGGGGGACACCAGCCCAGGCTGAGCCCACTGATGGCTACCAATACACCTACTCCCAGGCCAGCGAGATCCGGACCCAGAAGCTTACCAGCGGTGTCTTGCACAAGCTGGACTCTTTCACCCAGGTGTTTGCCAACCAAAACCTGCGAATTCAGGTCAACAATATGGCCCAGGTGCTGCACACCCAGTCAGCAGTGATGGATGGAGCCCCTGACAGTGCCCTCCGCCAGCTGCTGTCTCAGAAGCCCATGGAGCCCCCAGCACCGGCTATCCCTTCCCGCTACCAGCAGGTGCCCCAGCAGCCTCACCCTGGTTTCACTGGTGGGCTATCCAAACCAGCTCTTCAGGTCGGGCAGCACCCTACCCAAGGGCACCTGTATTATGACTACCAGCAGCCACTGGCTCAGGTGCCAGCGCAGGGAGGACAGCCACTGCAGGCCCCACAGATGCTGTCACAGCACATGCAACAGATGCAGCAGCACCAGTATTACCCACCGCAGCAACAGCAGCAAGCTGGGCAACAGCGTATCTCCATGCAAGAAATACAGACGCAGCCGCAACAGATTCGCCCATCACAGCCGCAGCCGCAACCACAGCAGCAGCTACAGCTGCCGCAGCGGCAGGGTTCGATGCAGATACCTCAGTATTATCAGCCCCAACCCATGATACAGCACTTGCAAGAGCAGCAGCAGCAACAGATGCACCTGCAGCCCCCTTCCTATCACAGGGACCCTCACCAGTATACCCCAGAGCAGGCACACACTGTCCAGCTGATTCCTCTGGGCTCCATGTCCCAGTACTACTACCAGGAGCCCCAGCAGCCCTACAGCCACCCCCTCTACCAGCAGAGCCACCTGCCCCAGCACCAGCAGCGTGAGGAGAGTCAGCTGAAGACCTACGCTAGCGACAGACAGGCCCAGGCCATGCTGAGCTCCCACGGGGACCTGGGGCCTCCTGACGCAGGAATGGGAGACCCAGCAAGCTCGGATCTGACCCGGGTCAGCAGCACCCTCCCCCATCGGCCCCTTCTGTCCCCCAGTGGGGTCCACCTCAACAACATGGGGCCTCAGCATCAGCAGCTGTCTCCCAGTGCCATGTGGCCCCAGGTATTCTCCCAGTGGAAGTTTCTCCCAATACCCAGTGTGCTACAGGGTCAACCAGGGCTGAGTCTGCAGTGCCCAATCCTGTCTTCAAGCCCCATCAACCCTTTTGTTCTTTAATCTACATGTGTCTGTGCCAGGCACTTGGAATACAAAATTAATTTTTATTAAGTCCTTTGGCCATGGAGGTTATAATCTACTAAGGAGATGGCCAGAGTACCATCATGCCCTAAATGCTTCATGTAGTGGTTAAGACCTTGAGTTGGGTGCCAGGGGACCACACAGTGATGGTGTCTCAGTTCTCTTGGATCTGTGTGCTCAGGATATGTTCTGTGACATTGGTCCTCCTTTGGGAGGGAGACCACATTATGACAGCATTTCTCAAAGTATATTGCTCAGAACAGCCGTTCTGCAGTGTTTAATGGATATTGCTGGGGAAACAGTGGGTTCTCTGGATAAATAAATTAGGGAGTTCTTTTTTCTTTTTTTAGAGATAGGGACTTGCTCTGTCACCCAGGCTGGAGTGCAGTCATACAATCATGGCTCACTGCAGCCCTGAACTCCTGGGCTCAAACGATCTTCCTACTTCACCTTCCCGTGTAGCTGGGACTACAGGTCTATGCCACCAGCCTGGGTACTTCCTTTAGTTTCGTTTTGTTTTGTAGAGACAGGTCTCCCTTTGTTTCTCAGGCTGTTCTTGAACTCCTGACCTCAAGCGATTCTCCCACTTCAGCCTCCCAAAGTAAAACAGGTTGCTGTACTGCAGGACTTTTTGTGGTCTTTAATATGGTAGTATGCATTGTGAGGCTCCCAAAGGGGATACCATGTATGACTGCAGAGACGAAAATCTTAGCTTCCCACATGATCTAGGCTGTGAAAGTAAATAAGCAAAACCTGTCTGGTATGAGGCATTAGGGAGTGGTGGTAACTGTGGACTAGAGAGCAGATGCCCCATCCCATAGCATTCTCACTAAGGATTTTTTAAAAACACTCTAGCCAAACAAAACATGAATGCAGGCTGATTCAACCTGTGCACCATGATTAACCTTGATTCGTTCCTAAAAGTATTTGATCAAAAAACAGCCTACTATGTGCTGGGCACTTTTCATGCCTTGGCTTATTCCAAGTGCTACAGTCACATGTCAGCAGTGTCTGAGGAGGAGGCAACCCCAAATGGGAACTGGTTGGGTCGAGAGAAGGTTCTGATGGAGATTGAAGGCCAGAGATGAACTTCCCCTTGACCTTGTTTTTTCTGGGACTCAGACCCAGTAGTAACTGAGAGCCTTTGTAAATATAAGAATGAGATGATTTGGCTAAGCCTTTTTAAGAAGAATTCCAGGGCCAGGTATGGTGGCTTACACTTATAATCTCAGCACTTTGGGAAGCCAAGATGGGAGGATCGCTTGAGCCCAGGAGTTGAAGACCAGCCTAAGCAACATAGCTACCAAAAAAATCAAAAATTTAGCCTCTACAAAAAAGTCAAAAATTTAGCTGGGTGTGGTGGCACATACTTGTAGTCCCAGTTACTTGGGAGGCTGAGGCAGGAGGATTGCTTGAGCCCAGGTAGTGGAGGCTGCAGTGAGCCATGATCATGCTACTACATTCCATTCTGGGTCACTGAGCAAGATCCTGTCTCCAAAAAAAAAAAAAAGGAATTCCATCAGGAGGTCTCCTGGCTTGATGCTGTGTCTTCCAGCTTTCTTCTGTGCCCCTTATGGGAATGGAGCCTATCTGTGCATAGAGTGGGTACCCTGAGAGAACAGGAAAGAACACGGTGCGGGGTTGCATCCTAGTGGGCTTGCTGTGGCTGGCAGCAGCTCCAGGAGTGGGGTGGTGGTCTCAAGTCAAGGAGCAATTCAGGGACAGAAGTCAGATGCAGAAGAGCGAGAGTGTGAGTGGACATGCACCAGGTCAGCACGAGGCAGCCGGCAGAAACAGTCCTGGAAGGGTACCTGGTGTTCCCATCGCTCCAGGTCTCCTCCCTTCAGAACATGTTTTTTTTCTCTTCTTTTTTTCGGTGTCCTGTTTGGCTTAAAATTAGATGCACCTACCTGATGGGAGAGCCCAGCCAGGTTCTCCTGAGTCAAGGTAGGTTGAGTGGAGCTTTGTTGGTATTTTGGGAGACTGGGAGGATTTTCTAGGGTGTCTCTCATGATTCATTTCTAAATTCAAAGTCAATTCCTCAAAGAAGTGTGTAGAAATAATAGCAGCTGTTGTGTTTGAGTGCATGCTACGCACTAAGCCCTATGCATTCTGTGTAGTAGAGTAACCGATGAGGGTGGGTATGATTATGATGTGCCTATATTCAATAAGCACTCAATAATTCTTAGCTATTATTATTGTTACTTTACAAATGAGAAAACTGAGGCTGAAACAGCTTAAGGTTAAACATCAAGTAACAATGCTGGGATTGACAGCAAAGACCATGTTCTGTCCACTCTGCATTCATTCAGTATTTATTGAGTGCCTACTGTGTGCCAAGCATAGAGCTAGGCTTTGAGAGTGCAGCAGTGAACAGTACAGACTTGCTTCCTCATCTCATGGGCATGGTAACTAAAGATTTAGCCAAACCTGATAAACTGCTGAAGTGTGCAATAAGGAGGCTGCCTCAGGAACTTGCACCAGTGTCTCTAGTGGGGAGGCTTTTGGAGGAACTGGGCTCAGGCTGACCCTGGAAGGGAAATGAGCTATAGTTCCCAAGTCAAAATCCATTGCCTAAAGGCTTGGCATGAAGAAGGTCATTTTGTTCAATTCTTGCATGACTTTGAGAAGGTCTTTTCCCATGCTGAGCCTCAGTTTTTCATCTGTAAATTGGACTTAGTTCTCTAAAGGGCATTGGGGGTGATACAAGTGGTGCCATGGACAATGGGATCATTGGATGAATGGAATGGGTCTGTGGTGGGTATGAGGTCTTGCGGCAAGTCACTGTTTCTCTTCCCTTCCTCATCGTATGTGTCCTCTCCGTTTGGCTCTACCCTTGAGCAGTGGCCAACCCAAAGGAGTGTTTGGGGAGCAGTTTGATGCCAAGAACAAGCTGACGTGCTCCATCTGCCTGAAGGAGTTCAAGAACCTGCCTGCCCTGAACGGCCACATGCGGTCCCATGGGGGAATGAGGGCCTCCCCCAACCTCAAACAGGTTAGCAGGAGCCAATCCCCGGTCCTTTCTAGGCTATGTGCTGCTTGCTTTGCTTTGCTGCTGTCAGAGAGTGATGTGAGCCCCACGCGGGACGTGGCGAGGCACAGTCCCCCCTTGACAGGAATGCTTAGGCCCTGAGGCTGGGAGCCAGCCAGGTCAAACAGCCCCACTTCCCCAGCTTTACAGTGAGCAAGGGTCAAAAACAGGTGCTAGAAAGCCTTTTAGGGTATCCCAGCCTCTCTCTCTGCCTCCTGGAGAAGACAGCAAAGGAAAACATGTAAATGAAGTATTAATTTTAAACTTCTGCTGCTTGACACACCCAAGACCGGGGCTACTGGGGCCTTCCAGATTAGTGGTCAATGGCCAGAGACAGCTAATATAACCATCAGACTCTCTGCCAGAATTTTCTGTTTACTGATGCAGTGGTGTTTGGCTCAACATCCAAAGATCCTTAAATACCCTCCAGATTATCCAGGTAGTATATCCAGATAGTAAACTATCCACAAGTTTTATAGTTAGAGTAAAATCAAAAAAAATTCTCAGAATTCTTTGAATATTGTTACTTTTAATTTAGATCTATGGGATTCAATCTCTGTTGACCAGAATTTTTGATTACCCAGATCACTCCATCTCCTGGCCATGCCAGATTGTTTTTTAAAAAACTTTTGACTTTACTTGTTAAAAGTACATGTTTTGGGTCGGGCATGGTGGCTCACACCTGTAATCCCAGCACTTTGGGAGACTGAGGCAGGTGGATCACCCAAGGTTGGGAGTTCAAGAGCAGACTGACCAACATGGAGAAACTTCATCTCTACTAAAAATACAAAAAAATTGCCAGGCGTGGTGGTGCATGCCTGTAATCCCAGCTACTTGGGAGGCTGAGGTGAGAGAATCCCTTGAATTTGGGAGGTGGAGGTCGCGATGAGCTGAGATCGCACCATTGCACTCCAGCCTGGGCAACAAGAGCAAAACTCCATCTCAAAAAGATAAAAAGTACATGTTTTGTCTCTCCAGTGTGGTTTCCTGACCTGAATAAAATTTAGGATGGAATGCCTATTTCCATTTGACAAATGAATAAACTAAGGCCCACTGAATTAAAAACTCTTGCACAAGATCCTTTTTTGGACTGATGACAAGTTTGTGTCCTTTCCTTTAAAAGCAATGACAGCCACATAATTTTTAATTGCTTAATACACAAGTAATACAAGGTCAAGAATTTTTAGCCATAGAAAATGGAGGCCATGGCCTCCTCTACCATCAGCTGGCATCACTCCAGCCAAGGAACTCAGGATTGCAGGAAGGAAATCGCCCTGCAGTGGTTCTCTGTCACCCATACGTGATGTCCTGAAACCTTTCAGGAAAAGCAAAGCGCATCCCCATTGTGAGAGCTTCTCTCAGCCCAGGATCAAAGCCTTTATTGTCTGTGTAGGAGGAAGGAGAGAAGGTCCTGCCGCTTCAGCCCCAGCCACCACTGCCGCCTCCGCCTCCGCCGCCGCCGCCACAGCTCCCTCCCGAGGCAGAAAGCCTCACACCTATGGTCATGCCTGTGTCTGTCCCTGTCAAGCTTCTCCCGCCCAAGCCCAGCTCTCAGGGGTTCACCAACAGCACCGTTGCCGCCCCCTCCGCCAGAGACAAGCCAGCCAGCTCGATGTCGGACGACGAGATGCCTGTGCTCGTGAGGATGACCCTCTCTCCCCCACACTCACCCCAAGGGGCTGCCCCCCGCACGCCTGCTGTGAGTTGCTGCTCTGCCCCACCTGCCTGGGTGGGGACATCCCTTTGCTTTCTTAGAGATGGGGCAGCCCTTCCAGAGTCACTGACCCGAGCTCTGACATGGCTTGGCCTCTCAGGGCTGAACCCCTGTGGCCACGTTCAGAACCCCATCCTTGATGCCAGATGACTAATGGCCTGGGTTAGATTCTGAGAGACCCAAAAGTGTTCCCAGATCATCAGAGATTATCATTCAGCTGGGACTCACTGGGACAATCATAGCCATTATGGAAATATGGAAGTATTGTATACCAAAAAATAAGCAGCTTGCCCAGGCCCTGGCCCCTTCCCCAGGATCTCCAGACCTCCCAAATCCACTACCAAAGAGGTAAACACTGGCACAGCAGGCTTCCAGGAATAGCCCTGGCATCCATTTTGATAATCAGCCTTACCAGATGCTTAATATTTGTCTGCTTAAATACCCTGGAGAGCCTAATTTGTTAAAGTTCCCAAAGTAGGTCCACTGAGAGCCACTCACCCCTAGTCTCAGGAAAGCAAAGAGATTTGTTTTTCTCACTCACTGTTCTCCTTTCTCCAATTCTAAGTGCTTCACTCAAAGAGCTTAACTTGGCTCTGGGAAGGGTTTCTCTCTTTGCCTGTCTGTCTGTCTCTCTGTCTCTTGGCCCCTAGGGAATTTATGATCTGTGTGGTTGACAAAATCAAACCTATTTCCCCACAAAGTGGTGTGCTGGGGTCATATTTGTCCTTAGGAATAGGCAGCTGCTGAGAGTCCAGGGGGCATAGGGTGAGGCTGGGCCAGGATAGAGGGAAAGAGGATAATTAATAGAACTCGAAAAGTCCAGGAAAAAACCTTTATGGTTCTCTATGTTAATATCAAGTCCTCAAAAGAAGAGAAACTGATGGAGAACTGGGGGGAAGATTCTCACAAGCTGTCAGGACTTGGGGGCCAGCAACAGGCAGAGAGATGAAATGACACATCCAAGCTCCCTCTTTGCCCAGGGGAGTTCATGATTTGGTGGGAGAAACACTATTTCTCCCCTTGGGGAACTCTCGATTAAGGGTTCATAATCACATGGGGGTCAGAGTCCCAGGCACACCCCCCACCACCATCAAGATGGTGAGAAAAAGACAGGGGCAGACAAGAAACGGGTGCCCAGGTGTGACTGGATGGGAATACACCTGGGTAGCAAAAGTCATTATGGACTGAGGAGGGGCAAGGGAGTTTGCTCAGGAGATTGTAATTAGCATTCTGAGCAGGGTTTGGAAGGAAAGGATGATCTTGACTTAAAGGAAGGGTGAGAGACCTGTTGGTTGGGGGTATCGTGAATTGGAAACGTGTAGGTGGGACTGAATACTTGTGAACAAGGTCCTGGCACTTGATGTAAAGAAATTAAAACATCCAGGACAGAGCCCTGAGTGCCCATCCCAACTTGGCTCCTAGCCAGCTGGGATGAAGACAGCTGAGACCTGCCCCCACTCAGAGCTTCAGTTTCCTCCCCTGCCCTTTAGGAAGTTGGACTCATCAGTGGTTCTCATCCTTCTCTGTGGGTAGCTTTTTAAAGTTTTCAGTGCTTGGCGTCGCCCCCAAAGTGTCCAAATAGTTTGGTGGGGTGAAACACTGTAAGTGCTTCCTCTCAAGTGACAGCTAGGCATGACATTCTGGGTGGCTTCTGTGGCCCAGTGGCTCAGAGCCTTTGCCTGGAGGATCAGAAAATCCAGGTTTAGCCTGGGCGTGGTGATTCACACCTGTAATCCCAGCACTTTGGGAGGCAGAGGCAAGTGAATCACGAGGTCAGGAGTTCAAGACCAGACTGGCCAAGATGCTGAAGCCCTGTCTCTACTAAAAATACAAAAATTAGCTGAGTGTGGTGGTGGGCGCCTGTAATCCCAGCTACTCGGGAGGCTGAGGCAGAGAATGCTTGAACCCAGGAGGCAGAGGTTTCATTAAGCTGAGATCACACCACACCACTGCACTCCAGCCTGGGCGACAGAGCAAGACTCCATCTCAAAAAAAAATCCAGGTTTAAAACTGCAGTAACAGGACAAGAAGCTGGAGGAGTGGGAGCCCCAAAGGGACCTCTGGCCCTGTGATCAGAGGTCTGGATTGCAGCGCTGCATTAAGATAGCATGAGGTCTACGTGTTCTTAGATGACTTCATCTGTTACCCAGGAACAGGGTAGGGTGTAACTTCAGGGCTGCTTTCCTTATGAGGGACACCACCCTCCTTCGCCCATTCTCCTCAGCCCCTCTCTTGCCTCAGCCTCAGGCGCTGAGGAGCCCTCTGGTGGAGAGAGGAGGCGGTTGAGCGCCCTAGCCTAAGGAGAGCCCCCTGGGGGTGCGGTGGAGGGGTTAGGAACCTCACTCTGGAGCTGGGAGCCTGGGACCGTCTGCCTCCCTAGACTCCCCTCCTAGAGGCCAGGATGGCGCCATGGAAGGCAAGGAAGCTGAGGGAGAAACAGAAGGCGCCAGCGCCTTGACGCTCCAGAGAAGGGACCAGAGCAGAGGCCAGAGCCTTGACGCTCTGGAGGGAAAGGAGACCAGAGCAGAAGAGCCCATGAGGCAGGTCACATGGCCTGGAGGCAGCTGGTCACATGACCGTGGCCAGCCCTTCCCATCACCCCCTGCTGCTTCCTACCCAGGCACCACCCTGGGCTCAGGAGTCTCCAGGACCTGCAGCTGTGACTGGCCCCTGGCCTGCAGGGCCCGAGAGGGCACGCCAGACTGTCCAGAACCTTCCCTCAGGTATCCTCGTGGCCCCTCCCAACCACACCGCCTGTGCAGCCACACCCAGCTCTCAACTTTTCTGGGCTGATGTTACCACACAACCCGAGTCTGTTTCCGGTTTGGCTTTGGCATGCCTTGCTCATTTGTTTACGTGCATATGTTTACTTATTAGTATATATGTATCCATGTGGCACATCCTCCTTCCAGACTGTGCTTGGTTCCGCTGCCATTAAAATAAACTAACTCTCCTGACAGGAAGCCAACTTCAGAGAAGAGTTTGCTACAAATAAGCTACAAGTTCTGGGAGCAATAGTGAGGGGCGGTGAGGGGGGAGGTCAACCAGATGATCCGTGTTTAGGTGAGCACACTGAAAGGGCCTTAGAGGTCATCGAGGGCTCTCCGCCGTGCTGAAAGTGACCCAGGAGAGCCCGGTGTGGGTCGCTGGCCTTAGGAGCCTTGGCTAGGCTTGAACCCCCTCTTCCTGCCCCACGGGACTCGGTGCCAGCTTCCCTGAAGAGATTGTTCTGTCCCCGTCTCAGAACATGTGGTCTCTGTTCCTGATGTCCGTCTCTGGGGAGCAGAGGGGGAATCAAAGAGCCCACTCAGCTGGATTCCACTCAAACAGATGGGAATGTAGTGATAAGCAATAAAGACATTGAATTTATTACTTCTTGACCACCCACTATTCCTATCGCCCCCAGCTCTTTCAGAAATTAGGGATTTCTTCCAAAACCTTAGTTTTCTCCCTAGTCTAGCAGCCAGAACTCGCTTTGCCTGAAATGGATGTGGTAGTGTGGGGTGGGGGTGGGGGAGGCGGTCAAGCAGAAGGTCTGTCTGCTCAGACAGGAGAAGGCCCCCTTCCCTGAACCTGTGGAATTGGCCTGCAGGGGAAGCTGAAGTATTCGAATCATTTCGTTGTTTCTGTTTTAGGAAATCCCCAAGAAGCAGCAGCCCAGCGTCCCCAAAGCCGAGGAGCCCCTCAAGACCGTACAGGAGAAGAAAAAGTTCCGGCACCGGCCGGAACCACTCTTTATTCCGCCGCCGCCCTCCTACAACCCGAACCCCACCGCCTCCTACTCGGGCGCCACCCTGTACCAGAGCCAGCTGCGCTCCCCGCGCGTCCTCGGAGACCACCTGCTCCTGGACCCCGCCCACGAGCTGCCCCCTTACACGCCCCCACCCATGCTGAGCCCGGTGCGCCAGGGCTCGGGGCTCTTCAGCAATGTGCTCATCTCCGGCCACGGCCCTGGCGCCCACCCGCAGCTGCCCCTGACGCCCCTGACGCCCACACCGCGGGTGCTGTTGTGTCGCTCCAGTGAGTCACCCCTTTAGCCTCCTCCTGGGCTTTGGGTGCTGGGTAGAGTCCCGGGAGGGCCCGTTTTCTTTAGCTTTCTCATCTATCCCACAGACTTTGGCGGAGTATTGACTGTATGTAGCACACACTGCTGGGTGCTAATAAAGACTTGGAATGCAAAGCCCTTATCCTCAAGGGAATCACAGGCTAATTGGGAAACAAATGTGTGATCACTACAGTCTCTGTGATAAGGAAACAGTTGAAATGTTCACCCAGTTTCTAAGACAGCCCCTGATGATCGTGCAGGAGAGAAAAAAAGGAGGCCCGGCGTGGTGGCTCACACATGTAATCCCAGCGCTTTCAGAGGCCAAGGCGGGTAGATCACTTAAGGCCAGGAGTTGGACACCAGCCTAGCCAACATGGTGACAGCCCGTTACTACTAAAAATACAAAAATTAGCCGGGCGTGGTGGCGCGTGCCTGTAGTCCCAGCTACTCAGGAAGCTGAGGCAGGAGAATCACTTGAACCCAGGAGGCGGAGGTTGCAGTGAGCCGAGATCGCACCACTGCACTCCAGCCTGGGAGACAGAGCCAGACTCCCTCTCCGAAAAAAAAAAAAATTAGCGGGATGTGGTGGTAGGCGCCTGTAGTCCCAGCTACTCGGCAGGCTGTCAGGAGAATCGCTTGAATCCGGGCGGCGGAGGCTGCAGTGAGATGAAATCGAGCCACTGCACTCCCGCCTAGGCCAAGGAGCCAGACTCCGTCTCAAAAAAAAAAAAAGAAAAAAGAAAATGTACTCAGTAGACGTACAAGTAAGATTAGGCATTACATTTAAGATCAAGCCTTGACGTTTTAACGTGCTTTATAAAAATAAAGCACAGAGAGGCTAGGATCTCTTTTTGGAGCAAGAAAAATTGCATAGAAATCGTACAGCTTAGCCTACCATTGTGGGACAGCTGGCTTCTCCTCGCCCTTTGTGAGAAATGGGTAACCCTGAGTCATTTAGCACTATACTCCACCCAGCTCCCTGGAAACTGACAGGGGTAACTCTGGCAGGAGTTGGGTTGGAGAGGAGCCCTGTTATGGCTGGTTAGGCAACTGCTCATTTGCTTTCGTCTTTTTCAACATTCCTTCCCTGTTGACTAGTGACTTCTGATTTTTGTGTTTTAGACAGCATCGATGGCAGCAATGTGACGGTCACCCCAGGGCCTGGAGAGCAGACTGTGGATGTTGAACCGTAAGGATAAGTCAATTACTCTTTAGAACAGAAGGCTCCACTTCTTGAGAAGTGTAGTTAATACTTTTGTAGTCAGAGAATTACACTGAGAAAGCAATTGTAGAATTTGTAGGATAGTGGTTATTTCTTGAGTACCGTTGTTTCCCTACACAATAGCTGCCAGTATTTCAAGGCCTTTGCCAAAGACTAAAGGCATGGTCAAAGCATGAAGCCCTGTATTCAGAGAACCTAGCGTCCCTATGTGTGGCTCCACAGACAGCATGGTTGTAGCCATGTGTTTTCTTATCCCCAGTGACACTGAAGCCTCTCCCTCGGGGTGGCTCATTCTTTAAAAGGCACCTTCTGAATATCCTCATGTCCCCGATCCCCTCCCTGACTCTTGGCCAGTCCTCCAAATGGGCTTGTTAAGTACTTTAATTTTGCTTGGGCAGTGGGTGGTGTTAGGAGAGGGAAAGGTGATTTGTCTTCATGGATAGACACAGAAAAGAGGCCAGGTGGTAGAGTGGTGAGTAGATTGAGTCAGGAATCAGAAAACCTGAGTTCCAACACCATTTTGTAATTTGATCTTGATCCAGTTAACCTTTCTAGGCTTTAGTTGACTCATCAAATGGGCATAATTATTACAGCCTTGCTTACATCAGAGATCTCTGTGAGGTTCGGATGGGATAATGTCTGTGAAAGTGACCTGAAAGAGATAAAAAAATGAAACGAATGCTTTGTGTTTTCCCGGTTTTTGTGGCTAAATGGCACCATTAGCCATGCTCTGGGAAACTGTTCTCTTGGAATTAATCATTTACAGGAAGCTGTAGAAGCCTTTCCCATTTAGAGGAAGCTGTAGAAGCCCCAGGCCGGCTGCTCCCTTGCTCCTAAAATATTTCTCCTCAATCTTAAAGCTCTTCCTTATCCCAGTGAAAAAGCCATGCCTGGAATCTTAGGGTCACACTGTGAGGAAATGCCCCTGCGTTCTTGAAGAAAGAACTAGTTTCCTTCTTTTTCAAGTTCCTGACAGTTGCCCTTGGCCTGGGCCATCAAATTAAAGACCACACTGTTGTTGTTCTTCTTGTCATTTAAAGACGTATCAACATTGGCTTGAGATTCCAAGCAGAAATCCCCGAACTCCAAGATATCTCTGCCCTGGCCCAGGACACACACAAGGCCACACTGGTATGGAAGCCCTGGCCAGAGCTAGAAAACCATGACCTCCAGCAAAGAGGTATTGGCACATGGGAAAGGCTGGGCGGGAGAGGTTTGATTTTCTTCCTGGGATCACTGGCTCTGGGATTGGTGTGTTTTCCATTACACTGAGCTCTCTCTCTGATGCACTGGTTTCTCCTTATTCCCAAACAGTGGAGAATCTTCTGAATTTGTGCTGTTCAAGTGCATTGCCAGGTGGAGGGACCAATTCTGAATTTGCTTTGCACTCTCTATTTGAGGCCAAAGGTGATGTGATGGTAAGGAACCATGAAAAAAGAAGCTTTACAAATTCCTGAAGAGTATTTTCCCAAGTTTCAATATTGTCTAATGTACCATGCAACCAATTCATAATGACCAATCAGCACATGATGACCAATCAGCATGCCTCCCTATTCCTTCTCTTAGGGAGTAGGTCAGGATGTTAAAGCCTATAGGAAAAAATTTCCAGTTGGACTTCAGTTTCCACATCTGTTCCTAAAGTTAGAACTGTGGGTATATCTGTCCTAGGAAATTAGAATTTCTTTTCCTCATCTTGCATTTCACATCAGAAAACCAAGTCTCTAGTGATGGAGGTAGAAGGATTTACTGAAACAGAAGTTGGTCTAAAATAGCCTGTCATACTCTGCTGATTCTTCTTCTCTACTATGGAAATCATTCAAAGTTTGATGTTTATAGCACTCTTTTCTCCTCTAACCAAAATAAAATGTTTCCTGTTCACCAACTGGTTCCATTTTCCCACTTTTAACACAGTTCTGCAGATGTTCCCAAACCCATGCCTTGGTGCTGTCTTCCCAAAATCTCAGCTAACAGTTGACCTGCTCAATCTGAACTTCCTTTTTTTTTTTTTTTTTTTTTTTTTTAAATGGAGTCTCACTCTGTCACCCAGGCTAGAGTGCAATGGCACAATCTCAGCTCACAATCTCAAGAGAATCAGTTCAAGTGATTCTCCTGCCTCAGCCTCCCTAGTAGCTGGGATTACAGGCATGCACCACCACACCCGGCTAGTTTTTGTATTTTCATTAGAGACTAGGTTTCACCATGCTGGCAAGGCCAGTCTCGAACTCCTGACTTCAGGTGATCTTCCCACCTTGGCCTCCCGAAGTGCTAGGATTACAGGCATGGTCCACCACACCCGGCCTCAACCTGGAATTCTGGCTAGATCACTCAGTGACTAACTTCTGTTTTCCCTTTGTATAAGTACATGGTAGTAGATCTAGCTTCCTGCATTTTGATTTTATGAAAATGTGAAAATAAATGTTCCAATACTATGATACCCTTCAGGTGTTTCCTAGAATGCTGGAGAACTGTCCTTAACCCTTTGAGATCAGTGTGGCAGAGTAGCACTTCTCAAGCTTTTAATGTGCAAACACATCATCTGGGGAATTTTGTTTAAAATGCAGATTCTGATTCAGGGGGTTGGGAGGAGGGACCAGGTTCTGCCTTTCTGACCAGCTCCCAGGTGAGGCAGGTACTCCTGTTCTATGGGCCGCACTTGGAGTAGCAAGATTCTAGGCCTTGCTCTGCCTGGAAACTATCTGCTGTTCAACTTTGCCTGCAGCATCTTTTAAAAAGCTACCAAGGGTCAGGCGTGGTGGCTCACGCCTGTAAACCCAGCACTTTGAGAGGCCGAGGCAGGCAGATCACAAGGTCAGGAGATCAAGACCATCCTGGCCAACATGGTGAAACCCCGTCTCTACTAAAAATACAAAAA
>CAUYQU010058056.1:0-19913 GCA_963574635.1 Cheracebus regulus
TCTGCTTTAGTTTTATTTTTGGCAAGTAGTCATTCAGGAGCAGACGGTCCAGTTTTCAGTAGCTGTACAGTTTTGAGTGAGTTTCTTAATCTTTATTAATATTTTTTGAGGCAATATGATCCACAGTTTTGTTTAAGAAAATATTTTATCCAATTCCCAGACTTTGTTCAAGGTTTTTAAAATGACTAGAAAATATTCCTATTAGAAAGTTTATCTAGCCCAGACTTACATTTTATTAGTATTTTTCTCTTGTAAGTTTCTTAATTCATCAGAGTTGTTGTTGTTGTTTTGGGGAATGACTTTGGAAGACACAAGAATCTTGCTCATGCTGGATGTTCCGCCTTCACATTTCATTGTTTGCTTTCTGTTTTTGATATCAATGTGTTCCATTTTTGTCTCTTTGATTCTGGAAGATATAACTGATGTTGTAATGGACTGAATGGAATCATTCTGGCTAGAATGTGGCATAGTTAATATTTTGCTCTTTTCTTCTGGCAGAAGTTACACTAGGCCTGCTTTACCCAATATTAATGATGAAAGGATTGACTCCTGGGTCAGAATTTCATTCCCCCTTTCTAAAGTAATAATTTCTGTTTTCTTTGTATTAAAAAGTAGGCCACGTATAAATTCATATGAAATGTCCCACTGTACAAGCTCCCTAGAAAACAGTCACATGAATGTTTTAACACCAATTAATAAGCATTCGTGAATCAACCAAATGCATTACGATCTATGTTTACCTTTCTAATACTATTATTTATTTTACAATTTTGGCTGGCATTTTTCAGTCATATGTATCTTTCTCTCATTAAGTGAGACTATTTGCTTACACAGGATTAATGTGTAAACTACTCCTTAATTACCCATTTTTAAAGGAAGAACTTGTTTTAATATCTTCCTTATATATTATAATTAGTTTTTTTTGTATTGAATGTCATTATGAGCTTATGAATTTTAATTGACTCAATGTTTACAACACACTAGAATGATTACTCTTGATTTTTCATGTAGTTACAACTTTATCCAGTGGCAAACCCTTCAGGTTGGCAGAATCCAATTAATTATCAAAAGGTGCCTTGATTTTTGGTAGCACCTTGTCCTGGGCTCTCCCGGCTCTTTCCCTGACTCAGATCAGAATTGAAGCACATCTTCAGGCTCAGGTTCCGATTGCATGCAGTTGTTATTAGAAGCTATCATTTGTGCTCTTGAAATTATTGTTATTACTAAGGTAATATTTATTTTTTAGCTATTGCAATGAAATCTTCAAAGATCATGAATTTACATTGACAGTAGCAATTCAATTTCATTTCACTTCACTGTATTTTTCCAAAATGTTTCTCCTTTTGTTATACCTGTATTAGAGAGCAATGGCTAATAGCAACCCCAGTACCTAAAGTGGCTGTCAAAAGCAAATCTTTATTTCTGGCTCACGTTATTAGAGGCCAAAGTAAGCTGCAGCTCTGCGTGACTTGTCGCTCTTGGCCTAACTGGTGCAAAATATTTTCTTATTGCAAACCACTGACTGAAGGAGCTGTCCTGTAGTTAGGATGTGACAAAGAATATTGTATCACCAAGCCCCAAATGGAAGAGGCAAGGAAATGTGCTCCTGCTACAAGGTGATCAGACCAATCTCATGACAAGAGGAGCAGGATGATGTATCATAATATTATAGAGAAAAGCCAATCATCAGCAGTCATACTCCAATAGGCTACAGCCTGCCTTCTTTGTCACAAAAACTTGCTTTCATCTACTCACAATACAAATTGAAATCTCTCCCCAAGGCTCTCCTAAAAATTCATGTAAACTTGACATAAGCCTTGAATTCAGAATTTTACAATCCAAATTATGTTATTATGCAGCTTTCATTTTTTAAAATCTAGAGTGGAGAAGACTGCTTTCCTTACCAGAGATTACCTTAAATGTTGAAAATTGGTCACATTGTGGGACCCAGCACTTTAGAGGAATGAGCTCTGAACTTCCTCTGGCTAGACGTTTCTACAAAGGATGAGAAGACCATGTGTACAAGGGGATGTTGTGGTCTGAAACCTATGTTCTCCCTTCTACTCCACACTTGTGTTGCTGGAACATCACGTTCCCTACCCAAATGCCTTGAATGTGCACCTAGGGACTGCACAACCCTCCCAGGACCATCCTATTCAGGTTCTATGGTCCTGCCTGCTTGTCTCTTTCAAGGCCCAACCATTGGTCAACAGGCAACTGTGTGGGGGAAGAAGAAAACAACACAGATTGTCGTTAGGCACGACCACATGTATATACTCAAGGACCCTCCTGGGGCAGGATAGACCTGGAGTCAGAAAAAACAAAGGGCAATGGTGACGAAACAAGAGCAAAGGGGAATTCTCATGCATTAGCCCGTGGAGTGAAGGGCTTTGTAGGAGATTAATAATGCTGAATTTTAACTTCACTTTCTTTTTTTGTTTGTTTGTTCATTCGTCTTCTGCTACCATTGGACTCCTTTTATTAAAAAAAAATTAAGTTCTGGGATACATGTGCAGAACATGCAAGTTGTTAAATAGGTATATATCTGCCATGATTGTTAGCTTCACATATCAACCCATCATCTAGGTTTTAAGCCCCATGTGTCATTTTCTAGGTCACCATGAAAAACATATATTTATATATGTATATAAATTTATACAAAAGGATAGAATGTATCCTGACACCTCAATTTATAACATTTAAACTCATATGTATATGAGTTTATATACTACATATATATGAGTTTATACTATATATATATGAGTTTATATACTATATATATGAGTTTACACTATATATATGCATTTATGTGCTACACACACACACTCACATACATATGTGCGTGTGTGTAGCACATATATATATATGTATATATGTGTGTGTGTGTGTGTATACACATATATATATATATATATACACACATTTATATATATATGTGTGTGTGTGTGTGTGAGTGTGTGTGTGTGTATGAGTTTATACAAAGCTCTGTCTTTCCTTGCTAGGCACGGTTTAGGAGCTAAACCCACTCCCATTCATTCAACATGCTATGGTAAAACACAGATAGAATAAGTGAAACAATCCTGGACATGAACATATGAAAAGCAGGAGGCACTTGGAAGCCACCTAGAGAGCAAGTCTGAAATTCCCCTGGAATAACATGGCAAGACTTAGTTCTTTGCTCTACCCTCAGTAATTCCAATGTGTTCCATAGCACTCCTGAACAGGGCATAGGAGAATATGCCTGTTAACTTTTCTCAGACTGATGCCTGATTATAGAAAGCTGGGGGCCAAGAGACATCTTACTTTTAGAATAGTTGGTGTTATTTTTCTGTGGGGCCTTGTCCCTGGATTTTATGTCTAAAAATACATGTCTTCTGAATCTAATCAATTTATTAATAAAAAGAATGACTGACATACCTTTGGTTTGGTTTTTGCCCACTAACTGTGTCTTAATTTGAGAATTACTTTTTACTATGGATGAGTTACATCATTCAGTGTACTGTGTCTGGGAATTTCCAGACTCTCCCCTTTTTCGATTTATTTACCTTCAAACAGATTATTACATTTTTATAAACTCATTTATTTCTTGTAGTAACTGATTAAATTATGTTCATAGGCTCTACATTCCAATCCTTTTTTTTTTTTTTTCAGATGCGCAATACAGTTTATTCCGCATTCCTAAAGGGAAAAAAGAGACCTCCAATTTTCTTCTAGCTGTGATGGATCTTTTTCAAGCATGCTAAGATTTTCCCCAAAAATGCTGTCTGACCTCTTCAGATATGCAAAAAATATACCATCAGGGTCCTTCAGTATGCTGGAAGAAGGGAATATTGAAGTTTTTAACATAAATAATAAAGCTCCAGTTGTTCTTTCATGCACACCCACGACAAGTAATAAAATGGCAAATGTATGGGTTTGACATGCCAAGTGCTAGTTCCCATGATGTCCTACATGGAAACAAGACCCACATGCATTATTCACTGGCTAAACCATTCCAATTCTTACATAAAATATGGAAAAAACCCTGGAGGCGGTCATTCTTAGTAAACTAACACAGGATGAGAAAATCAAATACCACATATTCTCACTTATATGTGGGAGCTAAATGATGAGAGCACATGGAAACATAGAGGGGAGCAACACACACTGGGGCCTTTGGGATGGTGGAGGGTGGGAGAAGGGAGAGGATCAGGAAAATTAGTTGGGTACTAGGCTTCATACCTGGTGATTAAATAACCTGTACAGCAAACCTTCATGAACCAAGTTTACCAATGTAACAAACTTGTACTTATACCCCTGAACTTAAAAGTTAAAACAAAACCAAAAAACCCTAGGGCTGCTTTTTTTTTTTGTCTCTTTTTAAATATAGTTTTATGTGATATGCCTAAAACTTGATTGTAGATATACTGACAGTATTTTGGATGCCCTTCTGAAGTGAATGTAGCAATTAGTAAACAATTCGCTTCCTGGACTCTGCTAAATCCTGTTTCAACAGGCACATATTTCTAGCACTTCTTCTTTGCTACATCATTATTTTTGTGTACTTAAAGTTAAAAGTTTTCTCTCTGACGATAATTCTCATCATTATTTTTATGCTACATTTAAAACTCTTTGAAGCTTATCAATAGTGATTATGATGCCTGCAATATTTTCTCAACTTCTCTTTGATTCCAATTCATCCTAAAATGGTTTTATTCAAAAAGCATTCCTGGAGTTATTCATACTTGTGGATGTGACAGTTACATATATAGCTGAACACTACTTATATGCAATATTCTTGGCTCATAATTTCTGTCCTTTGGATTTGTAGGCATTGTTGCATTAATAGATTTACAACATTAAAATATCTTTGGGGATTCCTGAGACCAGAGTGAATCTTTTACTCATTTGAGAGGACTGATTTTTTTTTCTCTAATTTACTAATCACATTCTTTCTTTCTTTCTTTGATGATCAATGTTTTAACCAATGTATGTCTTATTGTTATTTCTTTTGTACCAAATATCAGAGATTACTGGGTTGAACTCATCTGAAGATTTAGTTTGGATTTTAACTCAGAACAAAACCTTCTTTTATATCAATGAGAGCTTCATTTCTGGATTTGGTACATAAGAGGTTATGAAATATCTTCATTTATATTCTTCTTTCTAGTAGCTTAATCCTTGGTAATTTGTCTCTGCAGTCATTGAAATTGCTTAAGTTTTTCTTCACATCTACAAATTAAATATTAGCTGTGTCTATTCTTTTTCTTGATGGTTTCATCATGTTTAGTAGTAGTGGTGTTGTCTAAACTTCATTTGATACCTTTTTGTTTTCTAAAGTATTAGACTCCTTGTGAAATAAATCATAGTTTTCTTAACTGGCTGAATGATCTTGGGAGAGTTTTTATTTCAAACTTCCAAATAACTAATATTCATGAGGTATGCCATTGACTGGCCTTAAATTAGGTGAATTGTTTTGTAGTCATTCTGTTAATCTTAGTCATAGTCCAAAATTCTGTGCAAAGCATATCTATTTTTATGTTTTATGAAAGAAAAAAAATACACATGAAATTAGTTATCTATGTTTTCTAAAAGTAACATTTTATTGCTTTAATGATTTCTTCCTTAATGAATACTTTGGAGGCCTAGAATGTGACAAGGATTATGCTGAATTTGGAGAAAAATAAACTTGTGACTTTAACTGATGATGTTTAATACTTAATAGCATTTGGAATGACCAAAAGATGTGGATGATGCAGAATACTGCACATGTTACTTAAAACTCATACAATGTAATTTAAATTAGGTAATGTTAAAGATATTGTCACCTGTATTAAAGATACATGGACATTATTAATAATCAAATGAAAGTCAGTTTATATTTCAATCTTTGATTTATTATGTATAGTTATACGTGGAAATATACGGATTAGACTTTGGCTTGAAAGAAAGAGGATATCAACTATAAGGAGAAAACTTACTGAAAATTTGATTTGGCAATATTTTAATGTCTATTTCCAGAAAGTATGAGAAAACTAGAAAGTATGCTGAAGTGAAAGTAATTTTCATTCTTAGATCTAAGCTTCAAGGAACAGTCTGACTACACAAAGAAGAAACATTGGGCAGAAAATTCTTCTTGAGAATTCTGTTGACTACAGTTTTTTTAGTTCACATTTATAAATATTTATCCACATCTTTTAATCCCTGCAGTTTCTGAAATTCTTGACTATTTTCTGTCATGGAAATTTATAGTTCATCCTTTACCTGTGTGTCTGTATTTCTTTTGTGCTTTAAATAAAACAAGAGAATTGGCAGTTTTGGGGTACTTAGACATAGTTATGTTGGAAGAAAATGGGACATTTATTTTCTCTGTGTCATTGTTTATAAATCTCTAATGGAATATTGCTGTTAGGGCAATAGTAACAATCAGTTACAATATTTTCTAAATATAATTAGATAATGACTGAGGCTAGTGGGCCGTGCTGGCCTTCCTAGTTGCATAAGCCAAAGTGATATATGAAGGAAAAATGACCATTTACTTTAAATATCATTAACTTCATTAAACCTTATTTTGTTTACTTCTTAACATATTGAATGACATTTGTGAACACATTTACATAATTTTCTCTACTACAGATAGTTTTATATATATATATATATATATATGTTCCACATTTTTCAGTCATTTTCTAAAAATTACATGTCTAAAATATGTGTTGACATATTTAACAAATGCATACTTAGTGCCTGCCAAGGGCCAGGGGCCATGATGGACAGTAAAGCTCAACTTGATAAGAGAAAAATACAATTACTCAGCTCTTAGAGTTTATAAGCACTAAGTGAATATAGAGAAGTAAATATTAATAGTTATTAAAGTCAAATGTTGAATGTGCTCTGTGTTTTATATGTACATAAATTGCTTTATGCTTTATAGGTATAGCAGTGTTTAACTTCATAAAGAAACCCAGCTACATAGGGAAGAAGAGGTCCTTATTTTCATTTGTATACAATTTTGTACAATTGGAATATATTCATATACATGTGTGACTAATGAAACCACAATAAACTGGCTGGTCCTCAAAATTAATACCATAAATACAATTTGGGAGATGCCATGACATCAGGAACACCAATTCATCTTGGAACACAAGCAATTCAGTCAGAGTCTTCTCAGAGGCAAAGCTCTCTGTGTGTAAGATGAAACAGTGAATCAGGAGCAGAAGATAGGAAGAGAACACAAAGTGATGTGTATTTGCAGTGGGGTAGGGAGGAGAGCCAGCAAGGGGAACACTTTATGTAGAAAGGAGACCTGCAGGATCCGGGAGAGAGGGGAAACAATAGCAGGCAAAGAGAGACACGAGCACTGTGCCACTGTGTGTATGCGCCATTGTGTGGACGGTGCAAATAGGGAAAACTGTAGGCTGGTGACTTTCATAAATACAGATGTAAACAGTCTTAATGGAATATTAACAAATAGATTGCAGGAAAATATAAATATGACAATACATAAAGACTATTTGAGAATTTGTTATAAGAATTTAAGGCTGGTTGAATATTTGACAATGAATCAATGTATTCCATCATCTGAAAAGGCCAAAAAAGAAGGAAAACAGCATGATCAGATCAACTGATGCAAAAAAAGTATTTGAAAAATTCAAACTTACATTTATGAAAAGACTCTCAGAAAAATAGGAACAGAGGAGTTGCACTGTGAATTTTAAAACTTCGTGTTTCTTGTTGGTTGCTTCATCCTCTGCATAGACTATGACTACCCTGAATAGGCATCCAGGTGCCCCACTGTGATCAGGGCGCCTGGTGCCAGTTTCCCTACCTGACTTACTTACATTGAAACTCACCAGTGAGACGTGCTGGCACCTCGTCTTGTGCATTGCATCCTGACCTCAAAAAAGGCACTCGACCTCCATCCTCATTCTTTCTCTCTGCACCTTGTCTTCTCTGTTGAGCTGTCTCAACTTAATGCTCCCTACTAGGTAACTCCCTCTCTGTCTCTCTAGGACATACGAGTGTAATAAGGTTTGTGTGTGTGTGTGTGTGTGTGTGTGTGTGTGTGTATGTGTATGTGTCTTCGGTGCCTCTCCCATGTCCCCTCTCTGGCCACACCTGACTGACCACCACATTAAAGGACAGAAAACACACCGGGTGTGGTGGCCCACACCTGTAATCCCAGCACTTTGTGAGGCCAATGCGGGTGGATCACCTGAGGTCAGGATGGCAAAACCCCATCTCTACTAAAAATATAAAAATTAGCTGGGCGTGGTGGTGCATGCCTGTAATACCAGCTCCTTGGGAGGCTGAGATGAGAGAATTGCTTGAACCTAAGAGGCAGGGGTTGCAGTGAGCTGAGGTCATGCCACTGCACTGCAGCCTGGGTAACAGAGCAAGACTGCATTTAAAAAAAAAAGAAAGAAAGAAAACAGGAGTATTTCTTTACTTGACAACAAATGCTTACCAAAATGGTCTACAGTTAATGTTATAATTCATGGTGAGAGACTGAGTGCTTTCCCCTAACATCAGGAACAATACAACAATGTATTGTCAGATTTATTTCTAAGTGTTCCTTGTTTGCTAATTGTAAATGGCATTACATTTTAATTCCACTTGCTGTATGTTCATGGCCAATATATGGAAATATAATTGATATTCTTATCCTTCTTTTGCACCCTGCAAAGCTTCTGACTCATGTGTTAGGTTTATTCTAACAAGCAAATAGGGTCCATGTTGGGTTTATTTTAATAAACAAACAGGAACCTATTTGCTTATTAGAATAAACCCAGTATGGATCCTTCTGCTTGTTAAAGATTTCCTTTACGGAACATGTGTCATGGACTTACAATTTTAATTTATAAAACTAAAGGTGGTAGTTCAGCTTAGATGGCTGATGAAAACCATGATAAATGACCCAAACGATTTTAG
This sequence comes from Cheracebus regulus, assembly GCA_963574635.1. Taxonomy (NCBI): domain Eukaryota; kingdom Metazoa; phylum Chordata; class Mammalia; order Primates; family Pitheciidae; genus Cheracebus; species Cheracebus regulus. Next base: position 8,914 of record CAUYQU010058056.1, read on the forward strand.
CAAAATTCACTTGTGACCCTGTTAGTATTGGTGGGATAGATGGCAACAGGTGAGCAATAGGAAAAATATTTCAAATCCATGTTTTTCAGAAAAACAGATCAAGAAATGAATACATAAAAGACTCACCAAAATAATAATATTGCTCAATATTGGAAATCAATTTGAAAACAAATTGAATAACATTTAACGTGATAAAGCTATCTATGTAATATATCAGTACAATTGAATTACTTAAGTTAGAATTTCAAATAGATACCCTTGAAGTGTAACTTTTATTTTATTAACTTTATGGAAATTTGTCATTTTTTAAATATGTTTTTATTTTCATCATTTTTTTTTTACCAGTTTTGCTGGGGATTAGGTCTGCAGAACTTTCTATGCAGCAGTCCTGGAAGGGAAACCTTCTAATGTGTATTATATAAAATGTTATTTTAATTTATATGTTACAGCTGTGTGGCATCATCATAACTTTTGAATCACTCATAGAGCTAAATTAAAAGAAAATTCATGTAAATAGTGATCTTTATAGCAAAACTATCCTTGGAGAAATAGTATGATTGGCCAGAAGTAGGAGTGAATCTGGCTCTGGAAAAGTTGCAAATGAACTCACGTGCCTTTATCAACACCTGTCAATGTTGGAAGTCATAGTGATAAGTTTTAGATAATAACGGTTCTATTTAAAAAGAAAGGTTAAAATACATATTAGGGAATACAGTGGCATTTGACATGTTCTGCAAAGGAATTTCTAATACCTCATTGATTATATTATTCTGATTGGTTACCAGTCTTCACTAGATCTATTGTGAGTATGTGTGTGTCTGTGTGTGTACATATCATGCACTGGAGACTCTGCTGTTACAAGATTTAGTATTTACAGCACTTTGTTAAGGGGACCCTGATTCCACTTTATTCAAGGTGTTCTGGAATTTCGAACTTGTCTGAAAATTAGCTGGCAGGTCCTGACTCTATTGTGTTAATTCAAAGAATATTTCTGTTCTCCAGAATCATATTCTTGTTCTTTTTGTTTTCTTGATTTGTGCTTGACTTTTATTTTTCCTTTTCTACCCTTCCAATGATCAATAACACTTTGGTATGATGTTCATTAATTTCTCTTATAGGAATGACATGGTCACATAGTTTCAAAAAATCCATGCAGGTCAAGACAGCCCATTCTGATAATTGCTCTGGCCCTGCTGAAACTTCAGAAACTGTCCTTTTGCCTCTCATGGATAAGGGCCACACTTTGCCGTCTGTCACTTGGAAGACTCCCCATCTATGATGAATTCAATAAGACCATTTTGATGGTGGTCTCTTCTGCTGTCTTTCCTGGCCACTGCAGAGTCAGCAATGTGAGATGCTAGAGTAACCCCACCAACATCTTTCTCCATATATATTTGCTTCACTTACCAATTCCTATGGTATAAATATTTTTACCATAGCTAATACAAAGCCATTAACATGATGGTACTGAGGAAAGAGTTGAGAAAAAATACACAATTGCTCACACTTGCATAGTATTTCCATCTTACAGATGCTATAGGAATAAATTCAAAAGCACAGAGTATTGCAAAAATGTAATACAATGGTTGTGAACCAATCTTTTAAGTATATTACATTGTTTTAACATAGTGTTTTAATTGTAAGTTTACACATTTTAATTTTTAATATAATAATGTGTGTAATAATTAGCTCAAAAAATTCCTGAAGGTTTAACAATTGGTCCTTGTGCTAAAAAAATTCCTGAAGATTTAACAATTGGTCCATTTGAGACACCTCTAGTGCACTGCTGTTTACAAATATACATGTAAGACAGATCTTTCCACTCTCCCTTGGATATCTTCTTTTTATTGTATATATTTATAAAGTGCAATGTGATGTTTTTATATATCATACATTGTTTACTAATTAAATCAAACTAATTAACATATTCATTACCTCATATGCTTGTCAATCTTTTTGTGGTGAGAACATTTAAAATCTATTAGCAATTTTCCAGTATGCAACACAGTCCTATTACCTAGATTTACCATGATGTAGAATAGATACTATTTTCATTGCTGCATTATTCACCATAGCTAATATGTGAAATCAAACTAAGTGTCCATTAACACATGCATGAAAAAAAAAATGTCAGATATATAAACAATGGAATACTGCTCAGCCTTTAAAAAGAAGGAAATCCTATCATTTGTAAAAACATGGATGAAACGGAAGAACATCATGTTAAGTTAAATTAGCCAGGGACATTTTGACAAATACTCCATGATTTCACTTATATGTGGAACCTAAGAATTTCAAGTCATAGAAATAGAATGCCAATTTCCAGGGGCTGGGGCAGGCGAGGGGAGATGGAGATATTGGCGAATGAATACAAGGTTTTAGTAGACAGAAGGAACTAGTTTTGTCCCTGAAATTCTAGTAAGGCCTGAAAAGACTTCTTTCTCTTATTCCATCAGAGTGTATACCCTTTCAAAATCTCGAGTTCTTAGCAGAAAAGTAATTATATTATGCTTACTCACAGGACTAAACTAACGTAGTAAGATTTGTCTTCTAGTCCTGGACTTGCCCCTGCAAGTCCTCTAACCATGAACAAATTCTTTGCCTCTAACCATGAACAAATTCTCCCTCTTCTTCCATCCATCCCTGCTTCCTCCCACAAAGGCCTGACTGTTAAGACTGTGTCACCTTGCACCCTTGCGACGTCTAGCTGGGCTCAGACCATGGAAAGCACCGGCAAGATATCAAAGAGTAGGAAAAGCTGTAGACAGAGATTTCTTCTCCAATCCTTCTCTGCTTTCAGGTTTGTTGGTTTTTCTTGGCAGTGGCTATCTCGTTCTCCGACAGTTCTACAGGGTAGCGCCTCTCCATGGTTAAGGAAAAATAATGCTAATGGCAATGCAGGGAGTTGGACATTTTAAAGGTAATTTTAAACATAGGATTCTGGGACTTTTAGATAAGTTCGTAGCCATGGTGCGGTTTCAGCAAGACGTACTGAAGTGGTATCAAGGTGTGAAGGGAAGCTTCAGTGGGAGGGGGCAGAATGGAAAGAAGCGTGAGGAGCAATGTGTTCTCTTCTCTTTAGGATTCATGATCGCCCCCTTTTCCTTCTGTGTCGTCCCAGTCAGGACTCCGTGCTAATGGGTGCTCCTTTCTGAAAGTAAATATACAAGTAGAGATACTGACAAGGCCAAAAATGAAGAGATGAACACACTGCCCTGTAGGTACCGTCACCACAGCATAGGTCACACTCTCAGGAATGTCACTTTAAAAAGCGAGTGAGAAATAAAATGCAACCAAGGTGCTACATACTACTGCATTATCTTGAATGAAAGATGATCAGCTGCACGGTCGGTTTCTGCAGCCTTTTTCCACATTACAGTATCATTGTTGGGGAAAGTTCTATTTCAATCAACACCTTATTTATTTACCCTACAGCTGATTCTAACCATACATGTGTATAGACTTTGCTCTGAATCTTGTCCTATCTTAGAGTAGAATTGGATTATCAATATAACGTGGGCACTAACTGTGCATTAAACTAAATATTTCTCAATATTTTTGTTATATTTTATATTATTTGGTTGGTGCAAAAGTAATTGTGGTCTTAGCTATCACTTTTAATGGCAAAATAATGCCATTAAAAGTATTATTTTATTCATTAGTGTCTTATTTTAATGCCACTACTTTTAATGGCAAAGACCACAATTACTTTTGCATCAACCTGATAAATTATTTCTGTCTATGTTCTAACACATTTGCAATACATTCAGAGACATTTATGAACTAAAATTCCTTTCCAATGTCATTTGTGATGACATTGGAAGATGTTGAAATGACTCATTCAGAATGAGTACTTTTCTTTCCTGTCTCCAACTCTTGCCAGTTTCTCACCCAGACAAAGTCATTACTACTTGGAGAATTTCCCTGCCACTGTGGTAAACACCATTTACCAAGGGAGTCCAAATATGATGACTAGATACTATATATATATATATGTAAAACAAATATGCATCTTACCTTGACTAAATTTTGAGAGAAGTTCAATGACAAAATAATTTTTTTATGTAAACATAAACTTTCCATAAATATAGAGATATTTCTTGCATTATTATATTATTTTACAAAAAAAATATAATTATAAAATTTTATAATTTTATAAGTATAAAATTTATACTTATAAAAATTAAAACAACAAGAATTAAATAAAATAACAAAATCAAATGCTCCAGGGATAAACCTTATTAAGAAACACAAATGTGTCTTTCAAACCTTTATAACACACACACAATTGCATGCCCACATTTTACAGACTTGTAATAAACATACAGTTATATAAATTGGTTTTAAGAAATGCAACAGTATATCATGATTAACTTTCCATACCAAATTTAGCATACAGAGACTTAGCACATTATTTTTAATAGCTTTATAAATATTCCATAATATGAATTCTTTTCACTTTTCACATATGAGGAAAAAAGCAGAACAAAAGGATACAAATAATTTCAAATATTCTTTATTATGTCTTCGTTTCTTAAAACATTTTAAGTCAAGGTTGATTGTAGACTTTCTTTCAAAAAGTTCTTTTTTTATTAATAGCCCCCCAATGATACTAAAGAAAGATGCTTTAGCTGAAGTGGTAACTGTCTTCCTCAACTCACAGCTGATGAATGTTCTGAGACCTTATGAGTCCCTATGAGAACGGTATAACCTCAAAGATGGTAGCCATTAGTTTTTGCTTCTGTTACTGTCTTTTCTTCTTCCTGTTAAAACATTTCAAAAGTATGCAGTTTTATAAATATTACTTTAAACTGAGTATTTTAATCAAACAATATTTAGATAAGTATAGGGTAGATCTGTTTTAATTTTCTGCCAGTGAACAATATATATTTTTCATAAAAGTCAAGAATAAGAATTAAAAATTTCCAATCTAATAATTTCTTTCTTTTTTATAGTCCATAAATACCTCTTGTTTCTACTTCTTAATTTATTAATGACACCAGAATTAAGAGAATTTTCAGCATAACTGAAGACCATGTATCTTTTCTAATTTCGGATCCTGATAGAATAAGAGGGGTAGTCATATTCTTGTGACTGCTGGGTGTTTTAATATTTCCCTGTATCGTGGAGATTTAAACACAGCTGCTGTTTTGTACTGAACTATGTCACAAGTGATTTCATTGCATTCTTTTTAAATTTAATTCTTTATGATGAAAAGTGTAATGAAATAACATAGGTATTATTGGGTCTAAAGGCCTTGCTAAACTACATTTATATAAGTCACAATTTGTGACTATCACATTTCTAATTGTGATGACAATTGCCATGACAGCTCGTATATAAAACAAAAGCAAAAAAACTAACAAAAAATTAAAATATCTGACAGCAGTGCATGAGAGGTCTGGAGAACCGTGGTTAAGGTGCAGAAGCTGAAACAGCTTCCCTGAGGTACTGCAGGAAGATATGATAAAGCCCAAGCCCCAAATTTGGCTTCTGCAGGTTTGCTTGTTCAAATTCTAGTCATACTTATGTCAACCAAAGGTATTCCCATTGTTACTGCAAGAAAAGAGAAGTTTTCTTCCAGAGAAAGGCAAAGCTGCCACCATGAACCTATAGGCAACCTAATTTCCAGATGAATATTTTCTTTGAGGCAGAAAAAAATGTCTTTGTTTTGAGGTTTCACTGAGTATTTTGACAATGGGCATGGATTTTAGAAGGTAGCTATACAAGAACATTTAGAAAGAGATGGATGGAAACAGCCAGTGATAACAATTTTGTGGAGGTAGTAATACTAGGAGGAGCAATACCAGTAGCAGCAGTAGTAGTGATAGCAATAGTGGTAACCAAAATACTAAGATGGGAAGTGTCAAGGAGTTGAAACTGTTTGTGAGTAAATCTGAGTGAGTTAGCTCCAAAATTGCTGACACTCTCCAAAGTAAAGGAACAAAACTAGTCAATGTTTTTAATAGAATGAGCTCTGTTGTCCAACACAGAATCTCTGGTACAACTTGAGTGTGAATAATGCTCTGTGTGTAAGTCTTTCTCCCCACCTAGCTCAGCCCAGCACATTCTCCGCTACATGCCTAAGGGATTCTGGTCCTGCTAAGCCCGGTCCTGCTCAGCCTGAATTATTTAGTGACATGGATACCAAGTATGGGACAGGAGGAACAGGGCCCTAGAGGAGAAAGAAGAGGGGAGGGTCTTGCTGAAAGAGACTAAGTCCATTTAAATAACTCAAAATGGAAAAGTGAGTAAATACCAAGCTGAAAAACTGGAGTAAGGGAGTTTTCTATAATGTTTTGGCAAGTGAGGGACTAAAAGTATTGTGGAATAACAAATTTGAGTGGAGAGAAAGTGGGATACATTTGTTAATGAGATGAATGATTTGTATGCTATTGACTCTCCTTCTATGGACTAGAATCAAGACCAATATCAATTCTAAATTAATTTTCAGTTTTTTTTGAAAAGTGATTTTAAAAATGTGACCTAGCTCCTGTAATAAACCACATGGACTGAGACTTCAATGTAGTTATTTTCTTAAACAATGACACTCACATGCTAGAAATGCTCATGCACTGATATTTCTTCCTATGCAATCTTGTGTGTTCTACATATGTTGTGGGAGGCTGAGAATTTATGTCAGGTTTAATTATACGAGGGAAGAGGATTTCACTGTCTCTGAAAGTTTAAACTATTTAAATGAATCACAACACAGGCAGAGGAATTAGTTTGCAAAGGGAATCTACAGGTGAGTTTTCTTGTCTGCTTAAAAGGTGAGGAATACAGAGATACACACTGTGACACTTCAGCTGGCTGCTGGGAAGACAAGGCTGGCAGGGTAAAGGAAGAAAATATCTAGTTAGTGGAAGGAAGGAAGAGGTAAATTGGTGATATTGTCTGGCTCTGTGTCCCCACCCAAATCTCATCTTGAATTGTAAACTGAGTTGTAATCCCCAAGTGTTGCTAGAGGGACCTCATGGGATATAATTACATCATGGGGGTCCCCCCCGATGCTGTTCTCCTGATAGTGAGTGATGGTTTTATAAGGGCTTTTCCCCCTTTTTGCTCATTCTTCTCTTTCCTGCTGCCCTGTGAAGAAGGACATGTTTACTGCCCTTTCCACCATGATCGTAAGTTTCTTGAGGTCTCCCCAGCCATGCTGAACTGTGAGTCAATTAAACCTTTTTCTTTTATAAATTACTCAGTCTCAGGAATGTCTTTATTAGCAGTGTGAAAGTGGACTAATACAGTTGAATAGTGTGGTGAGAACAATAAACAAAATAATGCCTGTCTTCCATGAGAGCAGCCCTTAACACAACATCAGCAAAGGCAATAGGAAGATTGGAAAGAGAGACACTTATAGATCTGGTTCAGCTGATATCCACCAAGCAATAATCCAGATGACTGGAGGGAGAGAAATAAAGGAAAATAGAGAAAATAAAAATGAAAAAAATAAAAGTAGTAGTACCCCTTACACACACACACACACACACACACATAAAGTAGGATATTCCATCAATTGCTTCTGAGTTCTTGTTAGTGAGATTTGTAGATTTGTTTGTTTGTTTTGATAGAGAGGAAATGGAAAAGTTAAGATATTCTGGGTTAAGTACTTGCAGAACTGCAGGCCACAGCTGGAGAAAACCCAGCTTCAATCATTCCAAGTAGGGCAAATGCAAGCAAGTGTTGGCATGAGATCAGGAGAGGAGATTTGAGTCTTATCTTGTCTCTAAGTTAATAAATCATGTTTCTCACTGGATTTATTAATGAAATCTCTGTGTGAGTTTTCTGTGACTGCTATAATAAATTCCTGCACGTGGTGGCTTAAAAATACCAATTCTTACCTTACTGTGCCATAGGTTAGAAGTGTGACGTGTCAGAGTGGGGTAAAGTCAAGACATCTCCAGGACTGTGTACTTCCTTCTGGAATCTCCAGGGGAGAATCTGTTTCTTTGGCCTCTAGAAGGCTCCAGCATCCATTGTCTCATGGCTATGTTCCTCCATTTGAAACCAGTAATATTGAGTTTCCCATATCCATTATTTTATGACAACAATTCCTCTTCACCAGACTTGGAATGAGACAGGTTCTTTTAATGATTCATGTGATTATATGCTTCCCATGTAACTCAGGCTAATCTTCTCATGTCAAAATTCTTACATTTAATCATATAATACAATGTAATTTATTCACAGTTTCCTCAGGTTAGGTAATTCTGCCTGCTACACTTTGTAAAACTTAAAATCCTATTAATTAAGAGAATAAGGAGAAAAGTATTATTACATATCACTCTACCTTAAAAGTGTCTTGATCCATGGAAGACCTTACATGTATTAAAACATTCAAATTGTATTAATGAATAAACAAGCAAACTGGGAATTACAGAAAATAATTACAGAATCAAGAGTAAATGATCCCAACAGTCACACATACGTATTTCATGCACAATTAGGTGAATCAACCTCTTCTCTGATCTCTTACTTATGCAGTCCAGATATGACAGTCAGTCATGAATTTGTTTCCTTAAATTTTCTAAAATATTGATCCTTCTAAGATTGAGTAAATTTCTAGGTGGGTAGTCGCCATGTTCACTGTTTCTGTTCTTTCCACCCTAGCCAGACAATTAAGCCTCAGAGTAGAATTTAAAAATAAAACCACCTCTTTACTCTGCCTTTATCCACCAAATAGGATTTTAGAGATAATGAATTATTTCTTTGACAGCATTGCATGTGTTTGTCTTTATTTTCAGATAAAGTAATGATTTGAAAACTGCTGCATTTATAGTTCAATGGAACATTGAGTATGTTTTAAATTAAATGTGTGTGGCTAACAGGGTACAGATTTCTTGGAGGTGAGACAAATGTGATCAAAATTGTCTGTGTGATAAAATCTCTATCGTGAAAAAGTATCAGTTATTCTTTACTGCGTTAACAAAATTCATCATTTTGGGTAGTTTCCAAATTTACTATGAGGACTAACGAATACTTGAAATTAAGAAATTTGAATAGAATTAAGGTCATAATTCTCCATTTAGATTGGTAGGAACGTGTGTGAGTAGAGGTGTACATGTGCTTTTGACATAAGAAATTAATTAAATTGATTCAACAAAAATAAGAAAAGTTTTTTTCTTCATTAAGCATTACAGGTTGCATATATTTGTAGACACTCATCATTGAACCTTTAGTTTTAATAACAGTTTCAGTTTCTTCTTTGTCTTAAGAGTTCTGTAAGATAGGAAAATGGCATGTATATAATTTGAAATGTGTACTGAGGAAATAGGAAAATAAAATTGAGGCTATTTAATTAAGAAAATATTTTTAAATTTTAGAAACAAAGACAGGTTTCACCATGTTGGCCAAGATGGGTGAAACACCATCTCTACTAAAAATACAAAAATTAGCTGGGCGTGGTGGTGCGTGCCTGTAGTTCCAACTACTTGGGAGGCTGAGGCAGGAGAATTGCTTGAACCCGGGAGGCAGTGGTTGCGGTGAGCCGAGATTTCGGCCCTGCACTCCAGCCTGGATGACAGAGTGAGACTCCTTCAAAAAAAAAAAAAAAAAAAAAAAAAAATTTAGAAACAAAGTATTTTTTTTCTTTAAAGTATCTTTTCCTTTTCCTTATTTGTCTGATTTTATAAAAATAAAAAAGAACTCAACCTCATCCTGTGAGTTGGAAAGCTGTTCAGCAAGGATAGTATAAGGTAAAAGGTGAACAGTTGTTCACGTGCCTGCAAATGGAGCTCACTTATGACCCAAGGTTACAATTGTCTAGAGCTGCCTGTTTTTCATCTGTTTTTGGAGTTGATTTTATAAATCCAGGACTTGGAAGGCTTTTTATTGCTTTCAGAGTATCTTTCTGTTACGTTGACCTAGTGCCACTGTAGTCTCTGTGGGCAGAGGAACTGGATTTCACTTTATGCAGTTGAGACAAGGAAACAAACTTAAAAATGTAGACTTACTATTATATTTTGAGCACCCTAATACTTTGACATTCCACATTCACTAGACTGTGATCTCCTTAAAAGCAGGAATTATGTCTAACTTATTTATCTTTATATTCAATAGGGTCTATTAGAATGAACATAATGAAACCAATATTAATTATTCAACTAGAGCAATATTTAAATAAATCAATTTCCAGGTAAAATGAAAAGTGATTGGTACTTGACCTTTATAATTTCTAAGTGGACATTTTCCTGGTTCCTCCCATAGAGCTAATAATTTTGAAATCTGAGGCTAATTTTCAATTTCTCTGAAAATTACCTTTGTGATTTCCTGTACCTATGAAAATATGACAATAAAAGTAATAGAAAACAATAACTTTCAATTAAGTTTTGAGTTATTGGAGACTCTGAATGTTAAAAAAAAGAATGCATTGATGTACAGATACATTAGAATTTATTCATCACCTACTGTATGTTGATGTTGTATTTTATAATTGATTTATATTTTTAAATGATTGATCCATAAAGAATAAAGTTTGAAACAATGAGAAGTGATAGCTTATCCTTCATAATTCCAGAAATGTTATTATTGAATTTGCATTGATAAATCTTTTACATATAATCATGTTTATCTATGTTTCTAAATTAGAGTACATTCATTTTGCAATTTCTGGTTTCAAGCAGAATCCTCTGCTTATAATTAGAAAAATAATTGTGAAAAGAGTAAATCAGACATTGAGCTTTGGAGATATTTAATACTAGATCCAACATGGCCTAGTCCCTTGCTAAGGGATATGGCCGTGGGAAATTGATTATTCGCTTTGAGTCTCAGTATCCTTCTCTATGGAAACAGATAAAGTGATGTCTATATCTCATATATGTGGTGATTTCTGGTGTACATGAAAATGCCCAAAAAAGAGTCAACAAATAGTAATAACTATTGTGGGAGCAAAATTTAGCTGCGCCATTAAGATGGCGCCGGCCCGCCTGATTACACAATTGGAGAGGACTGCCGGTAGTTGCCACCCCGATGGAAGAGCACCACTCAGCCCACTTTAC
>CAUYQU010058057.1:0-20553 GCA_963574635.1 Cheracebus regulus
GGAGTTGGGGAGAGATAGCATGGGGAGAAATGCCAGATATAGGTGATGGGGAGGAAGGCAGCAAATCACACTGCCATGTGTGTACCTATGCAACAATCTTGCATGTTCTTCACATGTACCCCAAACCTAAAATGCAATAAATAAATAAATAAATAAACAAACCATATGGGCAGGCCAGGAGCAGTGGCTCACACCTGTAATCCTAGCACTTTGGGAGGCTGAGACAGATGGATTACTTGACGTCAGCAGTTCAAGACCAGCCTGGCCAATATGATGAAACCCCATCTCTACTAAAAATACAAAATTGGCCGGGTGTGGTGGCGCATGCGGTAGTTCCAGGTGCTGTGAGGCTGAGGCAGGAGAATCGCTTGAACCCAGGAAGTGGAGATTGCAGTAAGCCATGATCTCACCAGTGCACTCCAGCCTGAGAAACACAGCAAGACTCTGTCTCAAACAAAAAAGTAAAAATAAAAATAAATGAGTATCTACTCCAATAGTGCTTCTCATTGTACAGAAATAAATAAAATAGAACATATAGGCAAATTATCTGAACCACAATGTCATACCAGTGCAATTATTTTCCCCTTATGCAATCTATTTGATTTTTGTTTTTTAAGACAGAGTCTTGCTGTGTCACCTAGGTTGGAGTACAGTGGTGCGATCTTGGCTCACTGCAACCTCTGCCTCCCAGTTTGGGTGATTCTGCCTCAGCCTCCCGAGTAGCTGGGACTACAGGTGCGCACCACCATGCTCAGCTAATTTTTGTATTTTGTATTTTTCACCATGTTGGCCAGGCTAGTCTTGAACTCCTGACCTCGTGATCCGTCTGCCTCGGTCTCCCAAGGTGCTGGAATTGCAGGCGTGAGCCAGCAACTGATTTTTTTTTTTTTTTTTGAGACGGGGTCTCGCTCTGCTGCCCAGGCTGGAGTGCAGTGGCAGAATCATGGCTTGCTGCAGCCTCCACCACCAAAGCTCAAGCTTCACCTCACCCTCCCAAGTAGCTGGGATTACATGCCCAGATAATTTTTTTTTTTTTTTTTTTTTTTTTTTGCGGTAACATGGTTTGGTCACGTTGCCTAGGCTGGTCTTGAACTCCAGGGCTCAAGTGATTTGTTATCCTTGGCCTCCAAAGGTGCTGCGATTACAGATGTGAACTACTTTGCCTGGCAGATCAGTACAAATTAACCCATGAAAAGATGTTCAAAATCATTAGTCACTGGCTGGGTGCGGTGGCTCACGCCTGTGATCCTAGCACTTTGGGAGGCTGAGGTGGGTGGATCACTTGAGGTCAGGAGTTCAAGACCAGCCTGGCCATCAGGGTAAAACCCTATCTTAAATAAATAAATAAAAACAAAAACAAAATCATTAGTCATTATGAAAGTGCAAATTAAAACCACAATGAGATTGTTGCATACCTTTTGGAATGGCTAAAATTTAAATGATTGAGTACATCAAATGTTGATATAGACTCAGGGTAACTGAAAGTCTCATATCCTGCATGTGAGAATGTAAGATAGTATACCCACTTCCAAAAACAGTTTGGTATTTTATTTTTTTGAGACCAAGTGTCACTCTTGTTGCCCAGGCTACAGTACAATGCTGCGATCTTGGCTCATCGCAAAATCTCCATCCCAGGTTCAAGCAATTCTTATGCCTCAGCCTCCTGAGTAGCTGGGATTACAGGTATGGGCATGCCTGGCTAATTCTGTATTTTTAGTAGAGACAGGGTTTCTCCATGTTGGTCAGGCTGGTCTTGACCTCCCAACCTCAGGTGATCTGCCCACCTCGGCCTCCCAATGTGCTGGGATTACAGGGGGAGAGCCACTGTGCCTGGCCTTATTTTATTTTTTGCGACAGAGGCTCGCTCTGTTGCCAGGCTGGAGTACAGTGGCACAGTCTCAGCTCATTGCCACCTCTGCCTCCCAGGTTTAAGTGATTCTCCTGCCTCAGCTTCCCTAGTAGTTGGGACTACAGACGCCCGTCACCACACCCGGCTAATTTTTGTATTTTTAGTAGAGATAGGGTTTCACCATATTGGCCAGGCTGGTCTCAAACTCCCAACCTTGTGATCTGCCTGCCTCGGCCTCTTAAAGTGCTGGACTACAGGTGTGAGTCACCGCACCGAGCTTATTTTAGTTTTTTCAGGCAGTCTCACTGTCTCCAGTCACCCAGGCTGGAGTGCAGCAGTGCAAATGTGGCTCACTGCAGACTCTGCCTCCGAGGTTCAAGAGATTCTCATACCTCAGCGTCCGAAGTAGCTAGGATTACAGGCCTGGGCCACCTTGCCTGGTAGTTTTTTTTTTTTTTTTTTTCTCCCCACCCCGAGACGGAGTTTCCCTCTTGTCGCCCAGGCTGGAGTGCACTGGCACCTTCTCAGCTCACCATAACCTCCGCCTCCCAAGTTCAAGCGATTCTCCTGCCTCAGCCTCCCAAGTAGCTGCGATCATAGGCATGCACCGCCACGCCCAGCTAATTTTGTATTAGTAGAGATGGGGTTTCTCCATGTTGGTTAGGCTGGTCTCCAACTCCCAACCTCAGGTGATTCACCCGCCTCAGCCTCCCAAAGTTCTGGGGTTACAGGCGTAAGCCATGGCACCCGGCCTGGTAGTCTATTTTTAAAATTGAACATTTACTACCTTTAGACTTAGCCATTCCAAACTTAGGTATTTATTCCAGTGAAATGAAAGCATATGCCTGTATAATGACTTGTACATGAATGTTTATAGCAGCTTTATTTGTAATAACCCAAAACCAGAAACAGTCCATGCCACGTCACGGAAAAGCACTCAGTGATAAAAAAGCATCAACTATTTATATATGCAGAAGTGTGGATGAATCTCAAAACAATTACGCTAAGTGAAAGACATGAGACAGAAGAAAATAGATGCTGTATGGCTCCACTTATATAAAATCTAAAATATGAAAACTAATATGCAGTGACAGAAGCAGATGGCTGGTTAGTGGGGATTGAGGTGGGGGGGCAGGGAACAGCATGTGGGAGGGATTATAAAGCTCCGTGAAGAAACTTTCCAGGGGGATGTGGGTAAATTCATTACGTTGAAGTGGTGAAGGTTTCACAGGTATTTATGTATATCGATACTTATATACTTTTAAAATGTACATTTTAGGCAGGGCACAGTGGCTCACGTCTGGAATCCCAACACTTTGGGAGGCTGATGCAGGCGCATCACGAGGTCAGGAGATCGAGAGCATCCTGGCCCACATGGTGAAGCCCCTTTTCTACTAAAAATTTTTTAAAAATTAGCTGGGTGTGGCGGCGTGTGCCTGTGGTCCTAGCTACTTGGGAGGCTGAGGCAGGAGAATCACTTGAACCTGGGAGGCGGAGGTTGCGGTGAGCTGAGATCGTGCCACTGCACTCCAGCCTGGTGACAGAGCGAGTCTCCCATCTCAAAAAACAAATAAGTAAAATAAAACAAATACAATAAAATGTACATTTTAGGACAGGTGTGGTGGCTCCAGCCTGTAATGTTAACACTCTGGGAGGCTGAGGCAGGCAGATTGCTTGAGCTGAGGAGTCCAAGACCAGCCAGTGCAACATGGTGAAACCCTACCTCTATGAAAAATGCAAAAATTAGCTGGCCATGGTGGTGTGTGTGCCTTTAGTCCTAGCTGCCTGGAAGGCTGAGGTGGGAGGATGGCTTGAGCCAAGGAGGCACAGGTTGCATACATTTTATTGTATGCTAACTATGCCTCAATAAAGCTGTTAAAAGCAAACACTGTGGGCCAGTGCCGGTGGCTCATGCCTGTAATCCCAGCACTTTGAGAAGCTAAGGCGAGCAGATCACGAGGTCCGGAGTTCAGGACCAGCCTGTTCGAGACACAATCACAAGGTCAGGAGTTCGAGACCAATGGTGAAACCCCATCTGTACTGAAAAATACAAGAATAAGGCTGGGTGGGGCCTTATATACATATTTTATATATATAATTATTCATATATAAACTTTTATATATAAAATTTTCATTATGTGTGTATATATATATGGAGAGAGAGGGAGAAAGAGAGAGAGAAAGAGAGAGAGAGACAGAGAGAGACACAGACTGGGGGGGGGGGTCTCACTATGTTGTCCAGACTGGTCTTGAACTCCTGGGCTCAAGTGATCTTCCTGTGTTGGCCTCCCAGGGTGCTGGGATTACAGGAGTGAGCCACTGTGTGTGGCTAGCACTCTTTTTTTTTTTGAGGCAGAGTCTCCCTCTGTCACCAGGCTAGAATGCAGTGGCATAATCCACAGCTCACTGTGACCTTGAACTCCTAGTCTCAAGGGACCCTCCCGAGTAGGTGGGACTAAAGGCACGTACCACCATTCCCCAGCTATTTTGTGGAGACAGGGTCTTGCTTTGTTGCCTGGGCTGGTCTCAAACTCTTGGGCTCAAGTGAGCCTCCCACCTTGGCCTCCCAAATTGCTGGGATTACAGATGTGAGCCATTGTGACCAGTTTAGCTTTCCTTACACATAGGAAAGCTCTCCCCCTTAATCAATTTTGTCTGCCATGACTGATTTTTTTTTTTTTTTTTGAGACAGAGTCTCGCTCTGTCACCAGGCTGGAGTGCGGTGGCGCGATCCCGGCTCACTGCAACTTCCGTTTTCCGGTTTCAGGCAATTCTCCTGCCTCAGCCTCCCGAGTAGCTGGGACTACAGGCACGCACCACCACGCCCGGCTAATTTGTTGTATTTTTAGTAGAGGTGGGGTTTCACCACGTTGGCCAGGATGGTCTCGATCTCTTGACCTCGTGGTCCACCTGCCTCGGCCTCCCAAAGTGCTGGGATTACAGGCTTGCGCCATCGTGCCTGGCCGATTTGTTTTAAGACACGGTCTTGCTTTGTCGCCCATGCTGGGTGGGGTGCAGTGGTGCAAGCGCGGTGCTCACTGCCGTCTCCTGGGTTCAAGGAATCCTCTGCAGCTGGGACTACAGGCTTGAGCTCCCATGCCTGGCTAATTTTTTTTTATTTCTGGTGGTCAGGAGGTCTCCTTACATTGGCCAAGCTAGTCTGGAACTCCTGGGCTCAAGAGATCCTCCTGCCTTGGCATCCCAGGGCATTGGGATTACAGGCATGAGTCACTGTGTCTGGCCTGATTTTGTATTTTCAGAGTATAAAATGCAGTATAACCTTAAAAAAAAGTATACATCTGACAGAAGTTAACATCCAGAATAAACTCCAAAAAATCAACAAAGTAACATGATTAACAAATGGACAGGAGATAAAAATGTTCCTCCAAAGATGAAATAAACATAGCAATTAATGAAAAAATTTTTAATCTTTAGAAAAATGTAAAGCAAAACTACAATGAGCTATTATTGTTTATTAATTAGAATGGCCAATATCAAGCAAACAAAAAGTAGCAAATGTCAAAAATGTAGATGAATTGAAACCCTGGTACACTCTTGGTGGAAAGAACGTGATGCAGTCCCCTAAAACATGTACGGAGATTCCTTTAAAAAAAAAAAAAAAAAAGTTATTCCATGGCTCAGTAATTCTACTTCTGAGCATCTATTCAAAATATGCAAAGTACATCTGACAGAAATATTTGCACATCCATGTTTACTGCAGCAATAGTCACTGTATTAGTTTATTCCTGCACTGCTATAAATACCTGAGACTAGGTAATTTATTTTTTTAAAAAAATGTTTAGGCTGGGCATGGTGGCTCACAACTGTAATTCAAGCACTTTGGAGGCCAAGGCGGGCGTATCACCTGAGGTTGGGAGTTCAAGACCAGCCTGACCAACATGGTGAACCCTATCTTTAAAAAAAATAAAAAATGTTTAATTGGCTCATGGTTCTGCAGGCTGTATAGGAAGCACAGCAACTTCTACTTCTGGGGATGCCTCAAAAAGCTTCCAATTATGGTAGAAAGCAAATAAAGACCAAGTCATCTCACACAGCGGGAGCAAGAGCAAAAAAGAGTGAAAAGGGAGGTGCTACACGCTTTTAAAAAATGAGATCTCAGGAGAACAAACTCACTGTGGCAAAGATAATAGTATCAGAGGGGCTGCTGCTAAATCATTCATGGGCAGTTAACCCTGTGATCCGATCGTATTCCACCAGGCCCCACCTCCAGCATTAGGGACTGCAATATGACCTCAGATTGGAATGAGGACACAGATCCAAACACATTTACAAAAGTCAAAAAGTGGAAAAAAAACTGAAATGTCCCTTAATGGTTGAACGATTTAAAAAGATGTGGTTTACACATACAATGAAATATTCTTTAGCTTCAAATGAAAATATCTTGTCAGATGCTACAATAAGAAAAAATCTTAAAGTCATTATTTTAAGTGAAATAAGATACCAACAAAGTGACAGTGTGTGATTCCACTTTTGTAAGATATCTTAAGTAGTAGACTCACAGAAAACATAAGTAGAAAGGTGCTTGCCTTTTTAGGGGTGTGAAACCTCCGTGGAGCCAAAGATCAAGGAAGGATATTTGGAAAATGCAGGACCTCACCCAGGTGGCCAACTCAAGAGCCGATATACATGGCTGCCCACAAAACATGGCACACCAAGCTTGGTCTTACTAAGGCTTCTGAAGCAGTTCTGCAACCTTTTTCAGTCTCCTCTCAGCTATAGTACACACGTGGTCCTTCCCATCAAGAGACCTGCAGGAGAACACACCCAGCCATGACCCTGGAGGCAGGCCTGCAGATCTTGGCCTCAGCTGTGGTCCCTGAAGCAGCCCTGTGACTCAGTTCTAGCCCTCACAGCCATAGTCCATGGCCAGTTGTACGCACTCAGGGACCCAGAGAGACCTGTGAAGACTGTTCCCTGGTAGTCAGTAGAAGCCAAACCCATTCATATACCTGGTACTTAGCCCATCATATGCAGACAAACTTCAAAACCCTACCTTACTTTTTGCCATATAGATTAATGTCCTCAAGGAAATTTAATCTTTCCAAGGCCCAGAAAGAATCCATGAGTGTCCAAATCTCTGGTAACACAACCATCAAAAGCAGACCCCACAGCAGACCCCGTAGCACCCTTGTGACTCAGCTATGATCCTTCTCTGCAACCCTAGAAGTAATCTCATCAGCCTGGGGACAGAACAAAACGAGACCTTTACCTGCCAGAACTAGTTATAGAAATTGTAATCATTGTTAGATCCTTCAAATGTACAGACACACAGGGCTGCTTCAGAGACCACAGCCAAGGCCAAAATCTGCAGGCCTGCCTCCAGGGTCACAGCTTCTATCTTAACATATTACTAAAAATTTGCATCAGAACAATTAGGCCAGGAAAGGAAGAACAAAGCTCTCCAGCTTTGGAAAAGAAATAAAAATGTTACTGTTTGTAGATTATATAATTATGCATATACATATATATATAAACTCTAGAATAAATCAACAAAAACTGAACTAATAAATGCATTTGTTAAAGCATCAGGATACATAATCTTGTGACAGGAAAATAAATCTTGGAAATCTTGGGGCCCCCAAAATCACTAAGCTAAACCTTCAAGATGGGAACTGCTTAGGGCAAACCTGCCTCTCATTCTATTCAAAGTCATTCCTCTGCTGACTGAGATAAATGCACATCTGATTGCCTCCTTTGGACAGGCAAATCAGAAACTCCAAAGAATGCAGCAGTTTGTCTCTCATGTACCTATGACTTAGAAATCCCATCCCTCCTTGAATTGTCCTGCCTTTCAGGATGGAACCAATGTATATCTTACATATATTGATTTATGTCTCATGTCTCCTTAAAATGTATACAACCAAGTTGTGCCCAAACCACCTTGGGCTCATTTCGTCAAGACTTCCTGAGGCTGTGTCATGGGCACGCATCCTCAACTCTGGGAAAATAAACTTTCTACATTAACTGAGACCTGTCTCAGATTTTTGGAATTCATACTCTGTTGCCCAGGTTCATCCTAAACTGCTGTGCTCAAGTGATCCATCAGCCTTGGCCTCTAAAAGTGCTGGGATTACAGAAATGAGCCACTGGACCTGGTCTAACATACAAATATTTGTTGCATTTCCAAATGGTAACAACAAACTTTCCAAAAAAAAAGCAAATGGGATCTAATTAAACTTAAAGAGTTTCTGCACAGCAAAAGAAACAATAATTAGAGTGAACCAACAACCAACAGAATGGGAAAAAAATTTTGCAATCTACCCATCTGACAAAGACCTAATATCCAGAATCTACAAAGAACTAAAGCAGATTTACAAGAAAAAAACAAACCCATTCAAAAGTGGGTGAAAGATATGAACAGACACTTTTCAAAAGAAGACATTTACGAGGTCAACAAACATGAAAAAATGTTCATCATCATTGGTCATCACAGAAATGCAAATCAAAACCACACTGAGATACCATCTCGTGCCAGTTAGAATGGCGATCATTAAAAAATCAGGAGACAACAGATGCTGGAGAGGATGTGGAGAAAAAGGAACATTTTTACACTGTTGGTGGGAGTGTAAATTAGTTCAACCATTGTGGAAGACAGTGTTGCGATTCCTCAAGGATCTAGAAATAGAAATTCCATTTGACTCAGCAATCCCATTACTGGGTAGATACCCAAAGGATTATAAAGCATTGTATTATAAAGACACACACACACATATGTTCATTGCGGCACCGTTTACAATAGCAAACACCTGGAACCAACCCAAATGCCCATCAATGATAGACTGGATAAAGAAAATGTGGCACATGTACACCACGGAATACTATGCAGCCCAAAAGGATGAGTCCATGTTCTCTGCAGGGACACTGATGAATCTGGAAACCATCATTCTCAGCAAACTGACACAGGAACAGAAAACCAAATACCACATGTTCTCGCTCATTGGTGGGTGTTGAACAATGAGAACACATGAACACAGGGAGGACAGCATCACACACTGGGGTCTGTTGTTGGGGGCTAATGGAGGGACATCGGTGAGTGGGAAGGTTGGGGAGAAATAACATGGGGAGAAATGCTAGATACAGGTGACAGGGGGATGGAGGCAGCAAACTACCTTGCCACGTATGTATCTGTGCAACAATCCTGCATGATCTGCACACGTACCCCAGAACCTAAAGTACAATAAAAAATTTTTTAAAATAATTAAAATAAATTTAACTGATGAGATTAAATATGTATACATTAAATACAGTAAGATATTAATGATAAATTATAGTAGACACAAATAAATGGAAACATATTCCATTAGGATAACTAATATTGTCAAGGTATCATATTATCAAAAGTGATCTATATATTCAATGTGAAAATTTTACTGTCATTTTTCACAGTAATAGAAAACACAATTGTAAAACTTAAGTGTAATCTTCAACAACTTTAACATGAGCAATACTGAGAAAGAACAAAGCTGGGCCCTCATACTCTCTAATTTTAAACTTTGTAAGAAGGTTATAGTAATCAAGAGTATGGTATGTGCATAAAAACAGATACAAAAACCAATGAAACAGAATAGAGAGCCCAGAAACAAATCCATGTATACAAGATAAACTTATCTTTGATAAGGGCACCAAGAATATGCAAAGCAGAAAGCAAAGTCTTGAAAATACATGGTGCCAGAAAACTGGATATCCACAAGCAAAATAATAAAAGTAGATCATTTTCTTACACCATACCCCCAAATCAACTCAAAATAAAAGACCTAAATGTAAGACATAAAAGCTTAAAACTCCTGAAGAAAACATAGGGAATAACCTTGTTGATACTGGTCTTGGCAATAACTTTTTCGATACGACATTAAAAGCACAGCAACAGAATAAAATACAAACAAGTGAGACTGCATCAATGTAAACAGCTTCTACAGAGCAAAGGGAAAAAAAAAATTTTTAAACCATGCAAAATAGAAAAATACTTGAAAGCCACATCTTATAAGAAGTTAATATCCAAAATGTACAAGAAACTTCTGCAATTCAAAGCAAAACAACAATAACAATAATGATAACCCATTCAAAAATAGGCAAAAGGTGAGTTTTCCCCCCCAACACAAACATACATACAAGGGAAAATCTGTATGCTGATGGTGAGAAGCAAATTAATAAATTCATCATAACAAAACAGTAAAAAATAAAAATAGAAGTATATAATCCAGCAATACCACTTCTGGGCATATTACCAAGGGAAATAAAATTAGTACCTCAAAGAAATATCTTTAGCCCCATGTTCATTGTAGTATTTTTACAATGGCCAAAATATGGGTGTGTGTGTCTGTGTGTGCGCACGCAATAGTGTGTATATATATAATACATAAGACAAAATTATATATATACACACACACACACACACACACAAAATAGAGTTTATGTGTGTGTGTGTGTGTGTGTGTGTGTATATACACATAGTAGAATACTATTCAGCCAGAAGAGAGAAGGAAATCTAGCCATTTACAACATGGATAGACCTGGAGGACATTATGCTAAATGAAATAAACCAAACACAGAAAGACAAACTGCATCTTCTCAGTTAGATGAGAAACCTAAAAATGTAAACTCATAGAAGCAGAGAGCAGAATGGTGGTTATTAGTGCCAGACAGTGGCAAATGGAGATGTCGTTCATGTTCAAAGAATACAAATTTTTAGTTATAAGTTGAGTAAGTCTGAAAAATCTAAAGTACATCCCCATTAGATCAGCAAAATAGCATTGTGTTTACAGTTAGTAATACTGTAATGTATGCTTATGATTTGCTACAACAGTAGACCTTAAGTGTTCTTACTATTTAAAAAAATTGCTTATCTACATGAACTAATAGATGTGTTCATCAACTTGACTATATTTTATTTTACTATATATATTAAACCATTATATTGTACACATTAAATAGTTTTTTATCAGAAAAATCCAAGTCACATAAACATGGATGTACAGTAAGCCCTTACTTCATGTTCAAAATAGGTTCTTGAAAACTACATCATTAAATGAAGCAATGTTGCCATATGTCATGCAAACATAACTCTTGCCTGTATCAATTATACTCTGGTAAAATTAGTCTTCTCACACAGTGCTGCTTCACTTACTGTTTCCAAAAACCTATCAACAAAGTGAGAATTTACTATACACATATATAACTTATATAGGTGTGTGTATGTGTGTGAGACACATTTTTATATAGAGATAGATCTCAATAACAGAGAATTTCAGAAGGCTTCCTACTAAATAAAATTATAAGATAATAGCTATTAAGAAATAAGGTAACAATGGAGAGCTTAATATACACTTAGCAATGCTCTAAGCTGGTTAATGACACAGTGCATTTAAGAAATCTAGAAGGTGAGTAGATACTTTAAATCAGTGGTGGCCAATCCTTTGAATGTGAGGACATTTTTGCTTGTCCATGGTGGTGGAGACCACAAAAATTATTCACAAATCTTTTTTTTCTTTTTTCTTTTCCTCATCAGCTATTATTAATGTTAGTGTATTTCATGTGTGGCCAAGACTATTTTTTTTCCAGTGTGGTCCAGGGAAGCCAAAAGGTTGGAAACCTGTGCTTTAAATAATTTGAAGACTTCCAAAAATAGAGTTTAAATTACAAATTTCAGTTTACATTAAAATAATAATATTTTGAAGTAAAATAAAATTACATTTTTTCGGATTTAGGAAAATGCTTATTGTTCTGATAAAATTGCTGAGTTAAGAATTTTTGTAGAATTAACATTTGTAACCTCTATAGGATTAAAAATCACTAAGCAGAAGAGATGTCCAACATGTGTTCCTGGGATTTCTGAACCAAATCTCAGTATGTCCATTACTCACCTTACACATTTTAGATATGATGCAAAAAACAGTATTTGGAAGAAAAAAAAACTTTAACATAGAGCTCCTGAATTATACAAATATCCCCAGGTCTCCAAAAGCAATGGAACAGCAGTCAGGTCATGGAGCCCTTTATAAGTGATAAAGTAGACAATGGCTCTCCCTGTAAAATTGAAAGGAGATCACTAAAGGAAAAACAGAATTATTAGATTTAAGAGCATGGGACAGAAGATGACGTTATTTGTGAATATGAGAAAAAATGCAGCCTTTTCAGAAATTATTTTTATTGGCACAGAGCTTCCCAAACTACATGTTAAGGCCTGGCTTCCTTCTTGACCTTTGGCCTCCTTGCCTGTGTCCTCTCCTTCATTCACTGTCACTTACCTGGGGGTTTGGTTACTGTCTCACGTATCTTCACACTGTAGGGCTCTTTTCTTTGCTCCAGACAGGTGACCAGGTCTGGGTTAGAGATAGCCACACCTGTTTTATTCAAAAAAATTAACATGACTATTGCTGGGGATACTCCAATTACCAACCTAGCACTATGTTAAGTAGAATAGAGAAATTTCTGAATGGACTGCAGGGAAATACAAAAAAAAAAAAAAAGAGAGAGAGAGAAATTATGGAGAATTCTAGAAAATTAATCTTTAGAATATTCAAGTATTTTGGCCGGGCGTGGTGGCTCATGCCTGTAATCCCAGCACTTTGGGAGGCCGAGGCAGGGGATCACAAGGTCAGGAGTTCGAGACCAGCCTGGCAAAGATGGCAAAACCCCATCTCTACTAAAAATACAAAAATTAGCCAGGCGCAGTGGCAGGTGCCTGTAATCCCAGCTACTTGGGAGGCTGAGGCAGGAGAATCGCTTGAACCCAGGAGGTGGAGGTTGCAGCGAGCCGAGATCGCACCACTGCACTCCAGCCTGGGCGACAGAGCAAGACTCTGTCTCAAAAAAAAAAAAAAAGAATATTTAAATATTTTAAATCTATGTGCTTTAAGCTCCACTACCAAGTACTACTGAATCAAAAATAAGTGTTGCAAATTGCATTTTAAGATGTGAAAGACAATATATTATGTCATTTAATTTATAGAATTACCACTAACCTAGAGTGAAGGACACAAATTAGCTCAAGAGAAGATTTACATAAAGATGAAACATACTAAAGATTCTATTTTTTACACTAGGCTGGAGTGCAGTGGTGCGTCTCAGCTCACTGCAACCTCATTTCCCCCGTTCAAGTGACACTCCTGTCTCAGCCTCCTGAATAGCTGGGATTACAGGTGTACATGACCACACCTGGTTTATTTTTGTATTTTTAGTAGAGATGGGGTTTCACCATGTTGGCTGGGCTAGTCTCGAATGCCTGACCTTGTGATCCTCCCACCTTGGCCTCCCAAAGTGCTGGGATTACAGGCGTGAACCACCACACCCAGCCAATTTTTTCTTGAAGAGAGGAACTGAAATTCACACAAAGCAGAAGCTCCCAATAGACATTCTACAAAGAAAGAAAATAAAACTCTGAAAAAGAATTAGGAATTACATATTAAAGTTACCCTCACCTAGGGAGACCAGGTTTCTGTAGTTCTCCAACATCACATCTCTATATAAATTCTGCTGGGCAGGGTCCAAACATGTCCACTCTTCTGGAGAGAATTCTATGGCCACATCTCTAAATGTTAAGAGCTCCTGAAAATACATATTTAGCAAGTGACGGAGTTGTTGTTTTTTTAATATGAAGTCTCACTTTGTTGCCCAGGCTGGAGGGCAGTGGCACAGTCTCGGATCACTGCAACCTCTGCCTCCCAGGCCCAAGCAATTCTTCTGCCTCAGCCTCCTGAGTAGCTGGGATTACAAGCACCCGCCACCATGCCCAGCTGATTTTATTTTTATTAGAGACAGGGTTTCACCATGTTAGCCAGGCTGGTCTTGAACTTCTGACCTCAGCTGATCCACCCGCCTTGTCCTCCCAAAGTGCTGGGATTACAGGCATGAGCCACTGTGCCTGGCCGTTACACAGTTCTTAATTTGACTACAGGTGAAATGAGTTAAGAGAACTAGTTCTGACTTATGAGACTGACTGGAATTATCTGATAAAATAACTTTCAACTCAGTAATGTTCTCTAAAGTATTCTATAACTCTGAGGAAAAAAGAGGGCATGCCTTTCTGTTGCTGCAATGGAAATATGGGATACACTGACCTGCCCCTCCAAAACCAAGCAGAGCAGGCCCCGTGTGACCTACTGGAACAAAGGTGAACTCACTTCTCGTTAAAGTATCTAGAAGCCCTCATGTTTGACCCTGGCCTTGTGGTAGAATCATGTGAGGAATTCAATTTAAGAAGCAGAAATTTTTCCACCCAGAAAAATAGATAGGATCTGTGGGGAAGGCAATGGTGATGGTTTCTCTTCAAACTATCCATGTGATCCTACTGGAAGACTAGGCTAAGAGTCACTCAGCCAAGCATTGCCTCTGAAGTTCAATGCGCAAGTAAGTTATCTGGTATTCAAAGCCTCACTGTAAGTAATAAACTTCTGCAGGTTTAAAAAGGGTCCATGAATTAGCTTCTTATTGCAAGTCTGCTGTTAATGCTGATGTTCCTCTCCCTGGATCCATTAAAATACCACTCGGCTAGAGAAAGCAGACACAGCACAGAGTCCCTAACCCCAACAACCTTACCACAACACAAATACTTTACATTTGAAGATAAGACCACCAATCATCATTTTGAAACATGGCATTCTCTGCAGGCCCTTTAAAGTTTACAAAGACAGGAGATGGTGGCAATGTCTGAGTAAGTCTGCATTAGAAAAACATGCACATTCATTAATACGGTCTTTACGGATAATGTGCTATATGCTCAGAGTATGTCACAGAGCAGTGTGCTGAGAAGTTCACATTATGTGTATTAATTCTGTAACATCCTGAAAAGAAGGTAGTAAGTGTCCCATACTTCCCAAGATTTAAATGCAGGGCCCCAGCATTTCCATTTGTTCTTCTGTTTTATCATTGATTTTTTTTAATGCATAGAATAATAGCTCAATATAGATAGGAAAGATGCAGAAAGGAACTGTTAAGTGCAATTCAGAGGAATATTTTACTTTTGTGTTTGTATTTATTTTGAGACTTGTGAAAAAAACACTGAAACTGCAGAGATGGAGAACAGGTTGCTGGATGGGATGTCTCTAGAAACACTGATTTTAATTTTATAAAAAAGAATTTAAGGCACAAAAGTATATAGCTTTTCCCCATTTATCAGCTTTTGGGTTTCAGGAATTGTGAGCACCAGCTCTGGAGAGGCAGTAGAAATAGCCACCCCAAACTCTGATCTCTAAGCAGTTCTGTGAGAAATTTCAGTGTGGGTTCAGATCTGGACAAGGTTCATCAAAGGGTAGATCTGGGCAGGGCTGGGACAGAAGGAGAACCCTAGGCATTTGCTCTCCATGCCCATAAGTATTTTCAGTTTTGTCTTTTCTAAGCCTGCCCAAGAGAAATTTGATTCCCAGAGTTCCAAAACCCTCATATTTTTCTAGACCAATTACATTAGAAACAAATTATTTATTCTCAGCAAAGTGAAAACAATACAAATAATAACAACTCTTCTGTCAATGAATAGCCAATCAGGTGGTGGCATCAAAACTCACAAAACAGGAAAAGGGAAGTAGACTAAATGAAGCTTAAGTCTCCTGTCCGACAGTTCCTGTCTTGGTACTTAACACATGTTGCTAAATTCGACCATTTATTCATGTGCTCTACACTGCAAGTTCCTTGATGGTAGAGACCATGACTGCTTCATGTCTTTTTCTAATGGACCATATGAAACAGAAGAAATTAGCTTATTGATGAGTTTGAGTCTCCAGATCTCATTTTTCACCAAAGAACCAGAAAACTGGAGCAATTCTTATCTGGGTACAATTCAAGGAGATTCTTTCTGTGAGGGAGGAACAAACCCTGGATGAGTCATTTCTCTTCCTCTGAAATGGGAGCAGAATTAGACCTTCTTGTCAGACTGACCCCAGTCTGCACAGGGCATCCTTAAATATCTCAATTACTCAAAGATGCTGGTAAGTGTCCCCAGTGACCTTGGGTCAATGCAATGCCCCCATAGTAATCCAGGGAGGAGACACTGAGGCTGACTTTATAGGGTGCAAATAGAGCTGCCCTGGTGGATTTGCAGATCCTGGGTCCAGATGTGATAACGCCTGTCCCTGATCAGCTGACTCTGAGGTAAGGGGAAGGACAAAGTACTGTATTCCTCTAACACAGTATACAGGAGGAAGGCACATCTGTGATTATGGTTGTCATTACGGCGCTGGATACTTTGTGGCTTTGACTTCCCACTGCTAAGAAGCTTGTTTACACTTACAGATTCTGCCACAGGATTCTATTCACATCAGAAGCCTCACACACAGCTGTAGCAGGTCACTGAACAAGACGTGGAAAACTCAAAGGGCTCTACTCTAAAAATGGAACTTAAGATATCTATGTTGACCTCTCATAATGCAGAAAAAGTGTTCTGTGAGTTTTCCATATGTCTTCAACCCACAGTCTTGGGAATCCTAGGCAGAGGCCAACTTTTATGTCCAGATTCTAGGTAGGATCAATGAGCCTCTGCATTTTTTGGGGATACTGCAAGCAGAATAAAACCAGAGATATCCTCTCATGGAGTCTCCTTCAACACATTCTAAAGAATATTTTGACCTGAAAGGAAAAAGCTGGGGTAAACATAATATAAGTAGAGTTTTTTTTGGGGGGGGGGGGTCAAAGCTTGAGGATTGCAACCCTAGAGTATAAAGCTGCCCTGAATATACACTCCAATCACAAATATATTTGTAAAGGCAAAAAGGAAGGCAGAGAGGGAACTGATAGAAAGTTGTCAGAATTTCTTATTGGTTTATAGAAGTAACAATGGTCAGTGAATGGCTATATACATTGTTAAGCTATAGTGTGTGGGTTATAGTGTCCAGTGTGGCATTATTGGGTTAATTTATAGCCACTTGTGCTAATAGCAAGCAATTTCAAAAGACAAATAGTTCAAAGAGGGGAACAGTACATGACTATGGTCTCATTTTAACAAATCTCTGGGTTCAATAATTAAAAGAACATAGATAAAAGTTCTTTTTGGGTCCAGGTGCAGTGGCTCATACCATAATCCCAGGACTCTGGGAGGCTGAGGTGAGGAGATCACAAGGTCAGAAGTTTAAGACCAGCCTGGCCAATATGGTGAAACCCTGCCTCTACTAAAAATAGAAAAATTAGCTGGGTGCGGTGGTGGGCACCTGTAGTCCCAGCTAGTCAGGAGGCTGTGGCAGGAGAATTGCTTGAACCTGGGAGGCAGAAGTTGCAGTAAGCCAAGATTGTGCCACTGTACTCCAGCCTGGTGACAGAGCAAGACACCCTCTCAAAAGAACCCCAGCACTTTGGGAGGCCAAGGCAAGCGGATCACAAGGAGTTTGAGACCAGCCTGTCCAATATGGTGAAACCCCATCTCTACTAAAAATACAAAAATTAGCTAGGTGTGGTGGCACACACCTATTATCCCAGCTACTCAGGAGGCTGAGGCAGGAGAATTGCTTGAACCCAGGAGGCCGAAGTTGTAGTGAGCCAAGATCATGCCATTGCACTCCAGCCTGAGTGACAAGAGTGAAACTCCATCTCAAAAAAAAAAGTTATTTTCTTCTCTCAAATCCCAAGACATAAATTCAGAATTTAGAACTGTACATTTAAGGTCTTGGAGGGCTCGTAAGCTGTGCACATTTATGGGCATTTAAGCAAAGGGAAGAGGGAGAGAATTAAAGTTCTCAAGTTTAATTAATGCACATATATAATCCTTGCTGGGTTTATCAGCCCCATGATTTCGGAATCAGTGTCAGATCTGAAGATGTCAGAAGCACTGAAAGAGTAACAGATTGCTGTACTGAAGTTATTTGCAGAAATCAAGTATAACTGCTCTAGAAGGGACTGTAGACCCCCAAAAGACAGATCATTTTGTTTGCAGCTTTGGGAAGCACTTTGCTGTACTTTGATGTACAATTGTGTGTTGTGACTGGAATCCTGAGAAGAAAGATTTTTCTCTGAAGTAAAGCCTGGTGGGCACTTTGTGTATAACATCTGGTAATTCTGGACCGTGTGTGGAAAATATAACTAAAAGAAAAATTATTGGCCAGGCACGGTGGTTCATGCCTGTAATCCCAGCACTTTGGGAGGCCGAGGTGGGCAGATCACAAGGCCAGGAGATTGAGACCATCCTGGCCAACATGGTGAAACCCCATCTCTACTAAAAATACAAAAAAAATTAGCTGGGTGTAGTGGTGTGCACCTGTAATCCTAGGTATTCAGAAGGCTGAGGCAAGAGAATTGCTTGAACCTGGGGGCGGAGACTGCAGTGGCTGAGATTCCACCACTGTACCTCAACCTGGTGACAGAGCGAGAGTGTCTCAAAAAAAAAAAAAAATCTACAATCCTAAACTCTCCACCATAATAGAACAGCAATAAAATGTTTTGTTATATAATTAAACCAAAATGTGATGTGCATCACAGCCAATTTACAAAGAGACTGCAAACACAGAAAAAAAGTACCGTTATTAGTTCTAAAGTAAGACTTGAAAGCACCATCTGTCATACACAGTTTATTACAACTTCACCTAGTAATTTGGCAGGTCGTCTGGATTTTCTAATTGGTAATATTCTAAGGAAAAATAAACTTCCCACATCTTCGTGACAGGACGAAGATTTGCAATGTGGAGCCAGGTACCTGCTGAAGGCAGCCTCCTACCTTCCTACAGAACCTATGGAATAGGGTAAATATTCTTGCTATTTACATTTCAAAGCAATAGTTCCCAGGTCCTAAAGACAAGTCTGAGTCAGAAAAGACAAATAACCTATTCAACTGATAAAAATGATTTACATATATTTCAAAAACCAGTGAAAATACTTGCACGTGGCTGGGCACGGTGGCTCACGCCTGTAATTCTAACACTTTGGGAGGCCAAGGTGGGCGGATCACTTGAGTTCAGGAGTTTCAGACCAGCCTGGCCAACATGGGGAAACCACATCTCTACTAAAAAAATACAAAGAAAAAAAAAATCAGCCGGGCGTGGTAGCAGGTGCCTGTAATCCCAGCTACAGGGGTAGCTGAGGCAGGAGAATCACTTAACCTGGGAGGCAGAAGTTGCAGTGAGCCAAGATCATGCCACTGCACTCCAGCCTGGGTGACAAGAGTGTAACTCCATCTCAAAAAAAAGAAAAAGAAAAAGAAAAAAGAAAAGAAAATACTTGCATGTAAGAGATGAACTTACGCACACTGTGTGCACAGGGAAGAGGATTTGTGGGGAAGTTAAAAGCAGAAGAGAGAAATGAGCTATCAAGAGACATGGGTGGGGGCAGGGCAGGACTGACTGAAGCACTGGTTTGTGATACAGGTACAGGCCCAGGCAGGGCTATGCTCTGACTGATTCCTGTGTCCATAAAGGCAGAAGACATTAGGATCAGGTGGTCCAGAAGCCTGGGTGGGTAAAGGAAACAGGCTCCTGCTACAGATCCAGTGTCTGGGGTTGAGATGAGCCAGGAAACTTCTGGCCACTGCGTGTTTTTGGCAGAAAATTCTAAGTGCAAAGCTGCCACGGGCACAATTCCTGAGGGAGGAACCCTGTCCTGGGAAGGGTGTGGCCACGCAAATGCCCAGTGGGCGTGCTCAGGATTGGGTTAGCATTGGGTGGGGGGCTGGCAGCAAGGTGCAGGGAAGGGATTTTCTCAGAACGCCTTTCCTCTAAGTTCCCAGTCCCCTCTCTCCCCGGGAGGAGACCTGGAGGAACAGGACAGTGCCCAGCGGGACAGGGCGTGGGCAGAACCCGGCCGGGTTTCCCACAGACATCTCGCATCTCCCTCCAGACCAGGCTCAGCCACGTCTTTCTTATGAGAGAAAACGTTCGGAGTTTGCTCAACTCCAGTCAGTGCTCCACCCCAACGCGACGTCCAGCAACTCACCCACGACACCACCCAGCGTCAGCGCCGACCCCACGAGCGCAGCGCTCTTCCCGCAGCTGCCCCCTGCACACGCCAGTCCCTGCCTCTGGACACCCGTCTTCATTTCTGAAAGCCTGCCTGCAAACCAAGGGCGCCCACACCCTCCTCAGGTTCCATCATGTGGCAGAACCGCTCAGAACGCAGCGAAGCACTGGGCGCACCCACGCCGGGGTCCTCTACAGGACGCCCCTCAGCAACAGCCCCGCGGAGGAGACTCACAGGGCCAGGGAACTGGCGGGAAAGTCGGGGCGGGCGGGCGACTCGCGTCGCTTCTCACACACCTCACAGAAGCCTTTCCTTCAGGACCCGCTGGCAGGCCACGAGTCCGTCTGCTCACAGAACTCCACGTTTTCACGGGGCCTCGATCGAACTCCGAACACGGTCAAGTAGGGACGGGACCCGGGACCACAGCTCCTCCCACGCAGGCGCCGCGCCCGCCGCGCCCGCCGCGCCCGCGTCTTCCCGATGAGCTCCTCTCACCGCACAGCCCGGGGAAGCTGCGGAGCTGCGGGCGCAGAGCGGCACAAGAAGGGCTGCAGGCGGGGCCAGAGCCGCCGGGCGGGGACCGACAGGGGCCCGGGCCCCTCACTGGAGGGGACGGAGGACCCAGGGCTGAGCGGCCGCAGCGGGGACTCGGCTCACAGACCGCCGCCATTTCCCGCCGGTTCCGACGAGGCCTCCCCAGCCGCGGGACGCCCTGCCCGCACACTCACCATTTCTGGGCTTCAGGGTGTCGCGGAGTCTGAGCTGCGGATCATCCGATACCCGCAGGTCACAGAGCGACGGAGGCCGAGGCTGTGGCA
>CAUYQU010058058.1:0-17553 GCA_963574635.1 Cheracebus regulus
CCCTGACGCGTGTGGGGTCGTCCTTCCTGCTGTGTCTGATCTCCGTGGGCTGGAGCCAGGCCTCACCGTCTAAACTAAAACCCGACTGGCGGGGAACTTAAAACGTTTCTAAACAGGTGAGAGCCATGGAGAGCTGGGGCACGCCTGTGGGCACGCCTGTGAGCACGTCCAGCACAGACATCTCGGTGAACGTGCAAGGACACAGAATGTACTACGGGCCTGTGAGCACGTCCAGCACAGACATCTCGGTGAACGTGCAAGGACACAGAATGTACTACGGGCCTATGAGCATGTCCAGCACAGATATCTCGGTGAAAGTACAAGGACACAGAATGTACTACGCGCCTGTGAGCACGGCGTGTCTAACAGCTACATAGGATGGGGCTTCACAAAGAGTTATTAGCACACTTATGATTTTCTCTTTAACAAGAAAGGAGATTTTAAAAAGGAACGTTTCTGCTTCCCACAATTATGAGACCACTGTCCCTTTCCATGACATGACCTCCTTTCTAGAAATATCTCTCTGGGGTGTTTTTTCTCCCTAAAAGCCTCTTGGAGACACTCTTTGGAAAGTACGCCTGGGCTCTGTGTGTTCGTTGAAAGCTGCTTTTTTTTTTTTTTTTTTTTTTGATGGGTTCTCTCTCTTTCGCCCAGGCTGGAGTTCAGTGACGCAATCTTAGCTCACCGCAACCTCCACCTCCCGGGTTCAAGCGATTCTCCTGCCTAAGCCTCCTGAGTAGCTGGGGTTACAGGCGTGCGCCACCACGCCCGGCTAATTTTTGTATTTTTAGGAGACACGGGGTTTCCCCATGTTGGCCAGGCTGGTCTCGAACTCCTGAACTCAGGTGCTCCTCCCGCCTCAGCTTCCCAAAGTGCTGGGATTACAGGCTTGAGCCACCGCGCCTGGCCTTGAAGGTTGCTCTTCTCACACAGTTGATTGAGAGCAGATGTCTCCGCCTTGGTTCTGCTGACATTTCACACCAGATGACCCTCTGGGATGGGGCCATCCTGTATACTATGGGGCGTTGACCAGCGTCCCTGCGCTTCACCCACCAGATGTCATGACCCCATTACGATACCTGAAAACATCTGCAGACATTTGCAAATGTCCCTGGGGACAGAATCATTCACGTTTGCAAACCACTGAATGAATAGATAATTGATACATGACTGACGAACACGTATGTGTGATTGCTAGAGAACTGATACACAGATGATACATGTAATTGACAGATAATTGATTGGTAGGTAATTGATATGGATAGCTGACAGATCCATAGAAATACGATTGATTCATAATTGATAGGTGATAGGTATGATTGCTAGATAGATAAGTAATTCATAGAAGATTCATATGTAGGTAGATGATTGACTGATAACTGATATAGGCAGATGATAGATCATTGGTTGCAAGATGATGGGCTGATTGATAGATGGTTGACATAGATAATTGATATAGCTAGGTGATAGATCATTGGTTGCATATGATTGGCTGATTGATAGATGATTGATGTAGTTAGATGATAGATGATAGGTGTATGATGGGAAAAGATAGATAAATGGATTCACTGATAAATAGATGGTGAATTTCTTTTTCTTTTTTCTTTTTTTTGAGATGGAGTTTCACTCTTGTTGCCCAGGCTGGAGTGCAGTGGCATGATCTCGGTTCACTGCAACCTCCGCCTCTCGGGTTCAAGCGATTCTCCTCTCTCAGCCTCCCGAGTAGCTGGGATGACAGGTGCCCGCCACCACACCCAGCTAATTTTTGTGTCTGTTTTTAGTACAGATGGGGTCTCACCATGTTGGCCAGGCTGGTCTCGAACCCCTGACCTCATGATCCGCCCACCTTGGTCTCCAAAAATGCTGGAATGACAGTTGTGAGCCACCATGCCCGATAACCCATTCTATTTCTGAATCGATATCAAGGACTCTTGCCCAAACAAGTCTGGGTGCACTCTCAGTGACCCTGGGACCACGATGAAAATCCTGAACAACCTGATTATAGCAGATGTCCCAAAGCTGCATTCCTCCATGACCCTTGTAGATCAGCGCCAGGCGTACACCTGTACCTCCTCCCTCCTGGAGCTGGAAGGGGTCAGATGTCTGTGTCATGGAGAGCTCTGGGAAACTCCTGTGCTGTAGATCCACATGTCAAGGGTCGAGAGGATGCCTTGACCTTTGCAGGGAGACGCCAGAGCAGGGAAGTCTGAGCCTTGCTTCCTTCCCTACCCCAGGGGATCTACCATGGCAAATGAGGAGAGGGATGGATGTATGAATGGCTGGACGAATAGATGAGTAGGTGGATGATGGGTAAATGGATGGGTGGGTAGATGAATGAGTGGGTGGATGGGTGGATGGATATATGGGTGGATGGATGAGTGGGTGGATGGATGGATGAGTGGGTGGATGGGTGGATGAGTGGGTGGATGGGTAGATGAGTGGGTGGATGGATGGGTGGATGGATGGATGAGTGGGTGGATGGATAGATGGGTGGATGGATGAGTGGGTGGATGAGTGGGTGGATGGGTGGATGAGTGAGTGATAGGTGGGTGGATGGATGGATGAGTGGGTTGATGGGTGGATGGATGGATGAGTGGGTGGACAGATGGATGAGTGGGTGGATGGGTGGGTGGGTGGATGAGTGGGTGGATGGTTGGGTGTATGAATGAGTGGGTGGATGGATGGATGAGTGGGTGGATGGGTGGGTGGATGAATGAGTAGGTGGATGGGTGGGTGGGTGGATGAGTGGGTGGATGCGTGAGTGTATGGATGAGTGGGTGGATGGATGGGTCGATGGATGAGTGGGTGGATGGGTGGGTGGATGGATGAGTGGGTGGATGGGTGGATGGGTGGATGGATGGATGAGTGGGTGGATGGGTGGGTGTATGGATGGATGAGTGGGTGGATGGGTGGATGGATGGATGAGTGGATGGGTGAGTTGGTGGATGGGTGGGTAGTGGATGGATGAGTGGGTGGATGGGTGGTTGGATGGATGAGTGGGTGGATGCGTGGGTGGGTGGATGGATGAATGGGTGGATGGATGAGTGGGTGGATGGGTGGATGGATGGATGAGTGGGTGGATGGGTGGGTGGATGGGTGGATGGATGGATGAGTGGATGGATGAGTGGGTGGATGGATGAGTGGGTGGATGGATGGGTGGATGGGTGAGTGGATGGGTAGGTGGATGGATGGATGAGTGGGTGGATGGGTGTGTGGGTGGATGGATGAGTGGGTGGATGGGTGGGTGGATGGATGAGTGGGTGGGTGGATGGATGGGTGGGTGGATGGATGAGTGGGTGGATGGGTGGGTGGATGGATGAGTGGGTGGATGGGTGGGTGGGTGGATGGGTGGGTGGGTGGATGGGTGGGTGGATAGATGAGTGGGTGGGTGGATGGATGGGTGGGTGGATGGATGAGTGGGTGGGTGGGTGGGTGGATGGGTGGGTGGATAGATGAGTAGGTGGATGGGTAGATGGGTGGGTCGATGGATGAGTGGGTGGATGGGTGGCTGGATGGATGAGTCGGTGGATGGGTGGGTGAATGGATGGATGACTGGATGGATGGGTAGGTGGATGGATGGGTGGATAGTCCTCTGCAGCCATTCCTCCTGGGCTTTGGCAAATCACATCATAATCTATATGCTCCACTCTGAAATTGTTGGACATTTTTCAACAGTAAGTCAACCAAAGAAAAAGGGGTGGGGGGAACTGCATGAACACATTTTGTTGTTATTGCTTTGCAGTGCCGTCTTTGTATCTTCAAGTCTCGATAGCCTCGTCTTCCATTGAGTTCCTGACGTCCTTTGGCTTGTTCCTGGTTTCTTTCTCTAATACTATCATCTTCTTCTTTTCATGCCTTATGTTTTGAGGTTCCTCCTCTACTTCCGCAAATTTCTTTGGAGGTTGTTGGTTAAAACTTTTCCTCTCTTTTCTCGGCGTATTAGTTTGCAAAGGCTGACATAACTAATTACCACTATAGTAGGGGCTTTAACAACATAAATGCATTATTTTCCCAACCTGGAGACCAGAAGTCTGAGATCAAGGTATTGGCACTGTTGTTCCTCTTTAGGGCTCTGAGGGAAAATCTGTTCCAGGCTTTGCTCCAGCTTCTGGTGATTTTCTGGAAATAATTGGCATTTCACGGTGGACAGAAGCATCCATCCTTCATCATCTATTCATCCATCCACGCATCTACTCACCCACACATCTACCCACTCATCCATCTATCCACCCACCCATCCATCCACTCATCCATCCACCCATCTGACATCCACCCATTTATCTACCCATCGACCCATCATTCACCCACCCACACATCTATCCACTTAAACACTGATTCATCCATTCATCAATCCACCCACCCAAACACTTATCCATCCATTCAGCCGTTCATCCACACACTTATCTCCATCCACCCATCTATCTATCCACCCATCCATCTATCCCCATTCATTATCCATCCATCCACCATCCACCCACTCACCCATCTATCCACTCATCCCCTCACTCATCTACCTACTCATCTATGCATCCACCCATTCATACATCCACCCATCCATCTACCCATCAACCCATCCATTCATCCACCCACACATCCATCCATCTAAACACTGATTCATTCATCCACCCATCCACCTACCCACCCACCCATTCACAGACCTACCCACCATTTATCCTCCTACCCACCCATCCATCCACCCATCCATCCACCTGCCCATTCCCATCAACCCATCCATTCATCTACACACACATCCATCCACCTAAACACTGATCCACCCATCCACCCATCCAACCACCCACAACCCACCCATTCACCCATCCATCCATCCACCTATCTACCCATTCCCACCCATTCACCATCCATCCATCCACCTATCCACCCACTCATCCATGTATCTACCCGTCCAACCACCCACCCATCCACCTACTCATCTATGCATCCACCCATTCATCTATCCACCCATCCATCTGCCCATCAACCCATCCATTCATCCACCCACACATCCATCCATCTAAACACTGATTCATCCATCCACCCATCCACCCACCCACCCATTCACAGACCTACCCACCATTTATCCACCTACCCACCTATCCATCCACCCACCGATTCACACACACACACACACACACACACACACACACAAACCATTCATCCACACATCCACCCATCCCATCCACCTACCCATCCACCCATCCATCCATCCACCTATCTACCTGTTCCCATCCATTCATCATCCATCCATCCTACCACTCATCCATCTATCCACCCATCCATAGATCCATCCATTCACCCATCCATCCATCCATCCATCCATCATCCACCCTATCCATCCATTCATCCATCCATCCACCCATCTGCATCCATTCATCATCCATCCATCCACCCACTCATCCATCTATCCACCTATCCATCCACCCACCCATTCACACACTCGCCCATCTTTCCATCTACCGATCAATAGATCCACCCACCAATCCATAGATCCATCCATCCATCCATCCATCCACCCACCCATCTGCATCCATTTATAATCAATCCATCCACCCACTCATCCATCTATCCACCCATCCATCCACCCACCCATTCACACACTCACCCACATTTCCATCCACCCATCCATAGATCCATCTATTCATCCATCCATCCATCCATCAATCTATGTACCCATTCATCTACCCACCATGCAGTCATCCACTCACCCACCCATCCATCCATCCATCCACCCATCCATCCATCCATCAATCCATGTACCCATTCATCTACCCACCATGCACTCATCCACTCACCCACCCATTCACCCACCCATCCATCCACCCATCCACCCATCCATCCATCCACCCACCCACCCATGCATCCATCCATCCATCCATCCATCCATGTACCCATTCATCTACCCACCCTGCACTCATCCACTCACCCACCCATCCATCCATCCATCCACCCACCACTCATGCACCCACTCACCCACCCATCTATGCACCCATTCACCCACCCACCCACTGCCATCTCCGTTTTCATCTTCCCGTGCCTTCTCTATGTGTCCGTGCCTACATTTCCGTTTCTCTAAGGACACCCTTGTGTTTTAGCAGGGGCTCTCTCTAGTCTGCAGTGACTGCATTTTAACTTCACTAATGCCACAGACAAAGACCAAATTTCTGGATAGGAAATGGTCATAAGAGCGAGAGCTCAGACAGGGTGTGGCGCATGACAGCTTCCTCCTGGGTAATCAAAGTGTGTCATTAAAACCACCGTCTGTTTGGATTGCCTTCCAGCAGCACAGCTCTGACACCATCTCACGTATTGCTGCCTTTGGGGTTTACGGCCTCCTGAAGCTGCCCTTTCAAAAGAACCACAAACTGGGTGGTGCAAACACCCCAGAAACCCAGAAAACACACCAAATGACAAGGACGGCAGAGGACTGGCTTCTGGGTCCTTGGGGCTGGCCGTTCTTACCTCCCCTCTGTGGTGAGCTCCCAGGGCAGCACCCAGCACTCAGGAAAGAGGGGTTACTGTAGACACAAGAAAATACCTATCAAAAAGGGTCTGTCAGCGACGGGCGAGCCCTGCGGTGAATGAGGAACTGCCTCATTCATTCTTTTGTCTTTTCCTCACCCCAACCCTGCAAGGTCCACCCGACCCACACTGTAGGAGCAATGCTCTCAGCATCTGAACCCTTCAGAAAGGGGTTCCTCCAGCTGTGGGTGAGGAGAGAGCAGCTTTATTCATGATAGCCAAAAATCAGAAACGGGACAGGCGCGGTGGCGCACGCTTGTCATCCCGGCACTTTGGGAGGCCGAGGCGGGCGGATCACCTGAGGTCAGGAGTTCGAGACCAGCCAGGCCAACACGGTGAAACCCTGTCGCTACTAAAAATACAAAAAATTAGCCTGGCGTGGTGATGGGCGCCTGTAATCCCAGCTACTCAGGAGGCGGAGGCAGGAAAATTGCTTCAACCCAGGAGGCGGAGGTTGCGGTGAGCCGAGATCGCGCTATTGCACTCCAGCCTGGGCGACAGAGTGGGATTCCACCTCAAAAAAAAGCAAAAAGAAAAAAAAATCGACCAGTCTCAGTGGCTCACACCTGTCATCCAACCACTTTGGGAGGCTGAGGCGGGCAGATCATCTGAGGTCAGGACTTTGAGACCAGCCTGGCCAACATAGTGAAGCCTCGTCTCTACTAAAAAGATAAAAAAAAATTAGCTGGGTGTGGTGGCACACGCCTGTAATCTCAGCTACTTCAGAGGCTGAGGCAGAAAAATTGCTTGAACCCTAGAGGCAGAGGTTGCAGTGAGCCAAGATTGTGCCACTGCACTGCAGCCTGGGTGACACAGCAAGACTCTGTCTCAAAAAATAAAAATTAAAAAAATCAGAAACGACCAACATTCAAATCCACAGGGGAATGAATAAACAGAATGAGGTCTCTCCACGCAGTGGAGTACTACGCACCCATGAAAAGGAGTGACAGTCTGACATTGGCTACAGCGTGAATGCACTTCGAGGACCCCACACGGAGTGACAGAAGTCTGCCACAAAAGACCTCATATTGCAGAATTTTATTCTTATAAAATGGCCAGAAAAGGTCAGTTCACAAAGACA
The DNA here is from genome assembly GCA_963574635.1 of Cheracebus regulus. Taxonomy (NCBI): domain Eukaryota; kingdom Metazoa; phylum Chordata; class Mammalia; order Primates; family Pitheciidae; genus Cheracebus; species Cheracebus regulus. Next base: position 7,598 of record CAUYQU010058058.1, read on the forward strand.
GGAAGGAGATTTGAGGATGAAAGGGACTGGGGCAGGAAGGAACAGGATTGACCCTTGCAGCCCGGTTCTGAGGTTTTTCTTTTGTTCTGTTCTGAGACAGAGTTTCGCTCTTGTCGCCCAGGCTGGAGTGCAGTGGCGTGACCTCAGCTCCCTGCAACCTCTGCCTCCCGGGTTCAAGCGATTCTCCCGCCTCAGCCTCTACAGTAGCTGGGATGACAGGCGTGCACCACCACACCCGGCTAATTTTTGTATTTTAAGTAGAGACGGGGTTTCACTGTGTTGGTCAGGCTGGTCTCGAACTCCTGACCTCAGGTGATCTGCCCGCGTCGGCCTCCCAAAGTGCTGGGATGACAGGCGTGAATCCTTCATGCCCAGCTGGGTTCTGAGTTCTGTTTAGGGAGGAAGGCTCTTCCGGAGTTGCATGATGGCGTTGTTTGCACATCTGTGAATATATTAAAAACCACTGAACTGTGTGAATGAGTGAAAGCTTGTGGTATGTACCTCGCATCTTGGTAAAGCTGTTTTAAGAAGAAATAAAAGGGCGAGAAACATTCCTAGATGTGTCATTCCCAGATAAGTTTGCATTTTCCTGCAAAGCATAAGAAAAAGGCTGCAACCTGGCCAGGCTCGGTGGCTCACGCCTGTCATCCCAGCACTTTGGGAGGCCGAGGCGGGTGGATCCCCTGAGGTTGGGAGTTCGAGTCCAGCCTGGCCACCGTGGCGAAACCCCGTCTCTACTAAAAATACAAAAACTAGCTGGGCGCGGCGGCAGGTGCCTGTGATCCCAGCTACTCGTGAGGCTGAGGTGGGAGAGTCGCTTGAACCCGGGAGGCGGAGGTTGCAGTGAGCTGAGATCATGCCAGTGAATTCCAGGCTGGGCGACAAGAGTGAAACTCCATCTCAAAAAAGGGAAGGGGACGGGAGGGGACGGGAGGGGCTCCAACCTGCAGCCCGGCCCTGAGCGCCCACCTGTGCCCGTCTGTGGCTTCAGATAACTCCGTGCCCAGATATTTCTGGAGAGCCGCCTCCACAGCCCAGACGCCACCACGAACAACCGTTTTCTGCTCAACTTTGTAAAATTTCCATGCTGCCGCCCCGGCCCTGGCGAGGCCGAAACCACAAGGGGCTGCCTCTGAGGTCAGAGCAGCCGGCGTCGGTTGGCGGTAATTTCTTGATGAATCACCCATGCGGCCGAGGCCTGGCCTGCTCTCTTCCCTGGGGGCTGTACAGTGGCCGAGGGAGACAGACTTGAATGGCAGCAGAGAGACGGGGACTTTGCTGGATCCAGACCACACAGGTGCAGACAGGAGGGGCACTGGGGGGCTGGGGCTGCAAGAGTTTCAACAGATGTGGTGTTTAAATCTCTACGGGGCGCAGATGCCGACCTGTAGACTAAGGAACAAATTCCAACGCAGCTGTGGTGCCTGACGCCTGCGACCCCGGCAGTTTGGGAGGCCAAGGCAGGAGCATTGCTTGAGGCCACGAGTTTGAGACCAGCCTGGGCAACACAGCAAAACACCATCTCAACAAAAAGGACTAGTTGTGCATGGCGGCATGCACCTGCAGTCCCAGTGACTCAAGAGGACTGCCTGAGGCCAGGAGTTTGAGACCAGCCTGGGCAACACAGCAAAACCCTCTGTCTACAAAGAATAAAAATGTTACCTGGGTATGTTCACACACATCTGGAGTCCCAGCTCCTCGGGAGTCTGAGTCAGGAGGATTTCTTGAGCCCCTGCTGCTGGAGGCTGCAGCGAGGTACACTCACAGCACTGCCCTCCCACCTGGGCAATACAGCAAGACTCCATCTTTATAAAACAGAAAACAATTCCGGGGCACTGCTATTTCCAGCTCTGTCCACTTTTTAGTTTATTTTTACTTAATTTTAGACACAGCATTTCACCACGTTGGTCAGGCTGGTCTTGAACTCCTGACTTCAGGACATCCGCCCGCCTCGGCCTCCCAAAGTGCTGGGGTGACAGCGTGACACACCGCTCCTGGCCCCATTTTATTTTTGTATTTTATTTTTTTGAGCTGGAGTCTGGCTCGCCTGCCCAGGCTGGAGAGCAGTGGCACAATCTCGACGCACTGCAGCCTCCGCCTCCCGGTTCAAGCAGTTCTCCTCTCTCAGCCTCCCACGTAGCTGGGACTGCAGACGTACACCACCACGCCCGGCTAATTTTTTGTGTTTTTAGTAGAGACACGGTTTCACCATGTTGGCCAGGGTGGTCTCAAACTCCCAACTTCGTGATCTGCCCGCCTCGGCCTCCCAAAGTGCTGAGATTGCAGGCGTGAGCCACAAGGCCCCACTTATATTCTGAAAATAAAGATAGTGTTTCTCTGACACCCTTCACAGCAGCGCCAAGTAGAACCCCAAGAATCCGGGGTTCCCTTTTCCTCCTGCAGCCACGGGTGGGTGAAGGTACCCAGCTGGCCGTGGGGGCCGGCGCTGACCCGTGCATAAACCATACACCTCGCACCTGGGCAGGGCACAGAACCTCACCCCGAAACGGAAACTCTGGGCCATTTTAAAAGCAGTTAGAGGAAGTTCTTTGTGCAGCAGTTGGTAAGAAGGTACAGGACGCGTCTGCAGGAAGCATCGAGAGAGCGGAGCCGGAGCTAAAAGCTAGAGTTGCTTTGGGGGAGACGTCCCTCAGATGAAAGGGTGAACACCCGGGCTAGTGCTGAGGGGGTGCGAGGAATTCACAGGAGCGCCCGTGCTGGGGGCTGAGGGTTGCTGTGTGGTTTCTGTCCCTGGGGGGCCGGTGAGTGTGGTCCTGAGGTCTGTACGTGCTGAACTGGCCGAGGGCAGCCTGCAGCCCCATTCTGGATCTTCTCAGAGTCTCAGCCTTGGCCCGGCTCGGTGGCTCATATCTGTCATCCCATCACTCTGGGAGGCCGAGGCGGGCAGATCACCTGAGGTCAGGAGTTCGAGACCAGCCTGGCCAACATGGGTAAATCCCGTCTCTACTGAAAATACAGAATTAGCAGGGCGTGGTGATGAGAGTTTGTAATCTCAGCTACTCGGGAGGCTGAGGCAAGAGCTTCGCTGGAACCCAGGAGGTGGAGGCTGCAGTGAGCCGAGATCGCGCCATTGCACTCCAGCCTGGGCGACACAGCGAGACTCCATCAGAAAGCCAAGGAGGGGAAGGACAGGGAAGGAAAGGGGGAAAAGAAAAGGAAAAAGGCAGAAGGCCCGGGTCGCGGAGCCAGGCTCACCTTGGATGTGAAAGCTGGAGGCCCAACACCTCCACGCGGCCAGCGGCAGCCAGCCTCTGTACCCTGGCATCCTGAAGACGCCCAGACAGCCCATGAGGTGGGGGCGCCCCGGCTTCTTCACGGCGGGTGGAAATGAGGAGCCAGACCTCAAAGCACTCAGAGTCTGCCTGGGGCAGCAGTCAGCAAAAGCAAGCATCGTGCAGGTGGAAACAGAGTTTCTTTCTTTTCTTTTTTTTTTTGACATAGAGTTTCACTCTGTCACCCAGGCTAGAGTGCAATGACAAGATCTCGGCTCACTGTAACCGCCGCCTCCCGGGTTCAAGCGACTCTATTGCCTCAACCTCCCGTGTAGCTGGGATGACAGGCGCCCACCACCACACCTGGCTGATTTTTGTATTTTTAGTAGACACGGGGTTTCACCATCTTGGCCAGGCTGGTCTCGAACTCCTGACCTCACCATCCACCCGCCTTGGCCTCCCAAAGTGCTGGGGTGACAGGCGTGAGCCACCGCACCCGGCCGAGAAAGTATCTTTGAGAGTCAGTCTCTGTGTGACTTTGTAACTGCTGCACGTCCTGCCATCCTCACGGGCCCCGTGGGGAAGCCACTGTGCCACCTCTTGCAGCACGCTCCCTGCATTTCCAAGTGGAAGCGAGGAGCGAAGGCAGGCTCTGTGTATGCTGACCCTGGGTCCGTGCACCCACAGGGAGTGGCAGGCTGTTGAGTTCCCGTCAGTGCAGCCCCAGGTCTGGCTGCTCCCAGGGGTCCTGGGGCACCCTGTGTCTCCGTCAGCCGAGTTTCTGGGTGCTGCTGTGATGGGGGTCCTGGGGAGCACCCTCTGTCTCCGTCAGTCGTGCTTCTGGGTGCTCCTGTGATGGGGGTCCTGGGGTACCCTCTGTCTCCGTCCAGCCGTGTTTCTGGGTGCTCCTGTGATGGGGGTCCTGGGGCATCCTGTGTGTCTGTCAGCCGAGGTTATGGGTGCTCCTGTGATGGGGGTCCTGGGGCACCCTGTGTCTCTGTCCAGCCGTGTTTCTGGGTGCTCCTGTGATGGGGGTCCTGGGGCACCCTGTGTCTCCATCCAGCCGTGTTTCTGGGTGCTCCTGTGATGGGGGTCCTGGAGTACACTGTGTCTCCGTCAGATGAGTTTCTGGGTGCTGCTGTGATGGGGGTCCTGGGGCACCCTGTGTCTCTATCCAGCTGTGTTTCTGGGTGCTCCTGTGATGGGGGTCCTGGGGCACCCTGTGTCTCTGTCAGCTGAGTTTCTGGGTGCTGCTGTGATGGGGGTCCTGGGGCACCCTGTGTCTCTGTCAGCTGAGTTTCTGGGTGCTGCTGTGATGGGGGTCATGGGGCACCCTGTGTCTCTGTCCAGCCGTGTTTCTGGGTGCTGCTGTGATGGGGGTCATGGGGCACCCTGTGTCTCTGTCCAGCCGTGTTTCTGGGTGCTCCGGTGGTGGGTGGTTTTTATTTGTTCTGTGATCTTTCCTGTGTGCGGCAGAGAGCTTGATATTTATGGAAACGTTTAAATTCGGTGGGAGAAAATCAGGCGGGAAGAAGGGAGGGAGGGAGGGAGAAAGGGGGAGAAAGGGAGGGAAAGAAGGAGGGAGGGAGGGAGGGAAGGAGGCAGGAAGGGAGGGCGCGCGGGACCAGCCGGGGCGCAGAGCGTTTCCAGCCCCGGCTCCCCGCTTCCTCCGCGCCCCCGCCCGCCCCTCGCGCCCCTCCGCGTCGTCAGCGCTGACCGCGCCCCGTTCCCTCCCAGGATGCCGCCGCCCGGGAACGGCAGCGCGGGCCCCGACAACGCCACGCTGGACATGCTGCGCAGCCCGGCCATCGCGGTGGCGCTGCCCGCCGTGTACTCGCTGGTGGCGCTGGTCAGCATCCCGGGGAACCTGTTCTCGCTGTGGGTGCTGTGCCGGCGCATCGGGCCGCGCTCGCCGTCCGTCATCTTCATGATCAACCTGAGCGTCACCGACCTGATGCTGGCGGCCGTGCTGCCGTTCCAGATCTACTATCACTGCAACCGCCACCACTGGGTGTTCGGCGTGCTGCTGTGCAACGCCGTCACCGTGGCCTTCTACGCCAACATGTACTCCAGTATCCTCACCATGACCTTCATCAGCGTGGAGCGCTTCCTGGGCGTCCTGTACCCGCTCAGCGCCAAGCGCTGGAGGCGCCGCCGGTACGCGGTGGCCGCGTGCGCCGGGACCTGGCTGCTGCTGCTGGCCGCGCTGTCCCCGCTGGCGCGCACGGACCTCACCTACCCGGTGCACGCGCTGGGCATCGTCACCTGCTTCGACGTCCTCAAGTGGTCCATGCTGCCCAACCTGGCCACGTGGGCCGTGTTCCTCTTCACCATCTTCATCGTGCTGTTCCTCATCCCCTTCGTGGTCACCGTGGCCTGCTACACGGCCACCATCCTGAAGCTGCTGCGCACGGACGAGCCGCACGGCCTGGGGCAGCGCAGGCGCGCGGTGGGCCTGGCCGCGGTGGTCCTGCTGGCCTTCGTCACCTGCTTCGCCCCCAACAACTTCGTGCTCCTGGCGCACATCGTGGGGCGCCTCTTCTACGACAGGAGCTACTATCACGTGTACAAGCTCACGCTGTGCCTCAGCTGCCTCAACAACTGCCTGGACCCGTTCGTCTATTACTTCGCGTCCCGGGAATTCCAGCTGCGCCTCCGGGAGTACCTGGGATGTGTCTCGGTGCCCGCAGACCCGCTGGACATTCGCCCTGACAGCCTCTTCTCCGCCAGGACCACATCTGTGCGCTCCGAGGCCGGCGCGCGCCCAGAGGGGCCAGAAGGAGCCTCCAGGCCCAGCCTCCAGAGGCAGGAGAGCGAGTTCTGAGTCCTGGGGGACAGCTTGGAGAACCCGGGGCTCACCTTGGAGAACCTGGAGCGCAGCTTGCAGAGCCGAGGGCGCAGCTTGGGGATCCCAGAGCGCAGCTTGGAGAGCCCGGAGCTCAGCTTGCAGAGCTGGGGACGAAGCTTGAAGAGCCGGGGGCACAACTTGGAAAGCCGGGGGCGCAGCGTGGAGAACTCGGAGAGCCGAGGGCTCAGCTTGGAGAGCCGGGGGCGCAGCTTGGGGAGCCGGGGGCGCAGCGTGGAGAACCCGGAGCGCAGCTTGGAGAGCCGGGAGCGCAACTGAGAGAGCCGGGGGCGCAGCTTGGAGAGTGGGGGCTGAAGCTTGGAGAGCCAGGGGCGCAGCTTGGAGAGCCGGGGGCGCAGCTTGGAGAGCGGGGTGCGAAGCTTGGAGAGCCGGGGGCGCAGCTTGGAGAGCCGTGGGCGCAGCTTGGAGAACACGGGGCGCAGCTTGGAGAGCCGGGAGCGCATGGAGAGGCCATGGTCCCGGTCCCCGAGGTTCAGAGAGGGCAGGTCCCTTCTTCCCAGGCACTGCAGAGGGCTGGTGGGGAGGTGTCTCCAGGCTTTATTCCTCCCAGGCACCGCAGACGCCCTGTGGTGAAGGGTCTCCAAGCTTCACTCACTGAAGAGAGGGAGGCAAAACGCGGAGAGCGGCAAGGGGCGCTCTGTTGTGCTGCAGAGGGTGGCAGCTTTCGGTGGCTCTGCCTGGCAGTGCTGAGGCACAGCGTGTGCCACCATGCCTGGCTAATTTTTTTTGTTGTTTTGAGAGGAGTTTCGATCTTGTTTCCAGGCTGGAGTGCAGTGGCACAATCTCATCTGCGTCCGACCTGCACCTCCTGGGTTCAAGCAATTCTCCTGCCTCAGCCAAAGGACGGTGTGTGCCACCATGCCCGGCTAATATATATATAAATATGTACATGATATACATGTATTATATATAAATATATACATAATGTCACAATATGTATATATTGTATATTTTGAGATTATGTATATATTTATGTATTATATATTACATGTATTATGTGATATACATTTTGAGATTATGTATATACTTTTGCATAATAGAAATATATATATATATACATACACGTGTATATATATTTTTGAGACGGAGTCTTGCTCCTTCTGCCCAGGCTGGAGTGCACGGGCGCGATCTCGGCTCACTGCAACCTCCACCTCCCGTCTTCAAGGGATTCTCTGGCCCCAGCCTCCTGAGTAGCTGGCATGACAGGCGCTCGCCACCACACCCGGCTCATTTTGTGTTTTTAGTAGAGACGGGGTTTTTCCATGTGGGCCAGGCTGGTCCCGAACTCCTGACCTCAGGTGATCCGCCCGCCTCGCTCTACCAAAGTGCTGGGGTGACAGGCGTGAGCCACCGTGCCTGGCTATTGTTTGTATTTTTAGTGGAGACGGGGTTTCACCCCCGGTCCTTGGACCCTGCTTCTCACACGTCCCCAGCCCGGCTGAGGCCCCCACTCCGTTTCCGCCCATTGTCACCAGGCGGCCTGCAAGCCCCATTCCCAGCTCCTGTCCTTGCTGACGCTGACCTTCAGCTGTGGTCTGGGGCTTCTCCATTCTGCCTCTGGGGTTGTGATCTCCGGAGCCTGGTGCGCCCCAAAATTTCAATTTCTGTCACTCAGGGTCACTGTAACTCTTCTTGCAGAGGAGCAAGGACAGACTGTTTCCTTTCTAACGCCTGTGAGAGCTCCTGGGATTGTCCCAAGTTAGCAGGTACCCCCTACCCCCAAGCTGAGCACTGTGAGTTTTGATTTTTTTTGTTTTTTGAGGTGGAGTTTTGCTCCGTCGTCCAGTCTGGAGTGCAGTGGCATGATCTCGGCTCACCGCAACCTCCGCCTCCCACGTTCCAGCGATTCTGGTGCCTCAGTCTCCCGGGCAGCTGGGATTACAGGCGTGGCGCAGCACGCTCAGCTAATTTTTGTATTTTTAATAGATACGGGGTTTCACCATGTTGGCCAGGATGGTCTCGATCTAGTGACCTCATGATCCACCCGCCTTGGCCTCTCAAAGTGCTGGGGTGACAGGTGTGAGCCACCGCCCCTGCTACCGGTGTGTTTTTATGGCACAGTTGTTCTGACCTGGCTTGAAAGACCCCGGCCTCGGCTCCTGTGACTGCCTGATGGGGTGGATCCCATCAAGTCCCTGAAACGTGCTGAGGGTTCCGTGCGTCAGGACGAGGACTTTGGCTGCCCGGGAGTGGAAAGCACGCTCTGTGGGATGGGTAGAAGTGCACTGCGATTCCAGAGTTGCCTACCTCCTGCCCGTTCTCCAGGCCCTTTACCCCACGGAGGGCCTCAGCCATCCCACATCCGTCCAGCGTCCGGAGCAGGCAACGCGCCTGGCCCATGAGACCGTCTGGGGACCGAACGCCAGACACAGGCGTGGACCCCAGGAACCTGCAGGGGTGTCAGCCGCTGAGGCCCCCCGCGCTGTGTGGGTGGTGAGCAGGGCGTGCCCTGGACGTGCATGCACGAGCCCCAGGACCTGAGCTGCTTTGGGAAAAAGCAGAGCTCCCACTCCCCATGGGGGTTGGAAGGTACATGGAATTCGAGTCCAAGCTCTCCTGGGAGAGAAAGATGCTTCTGGACGCTGCAAGGGGCGAGCTGGCCGTCTCGTCCCTGCCATCGTCACTATGGAGAGAAAACAGATGGCTTAGCCGTGCAGTGACCGATGCCCCCTCCCCCACAAAAGGCCTGTCCCCCGGAACATCAGGACGGGACCGTGTTTGAGAACAGGGTCATGACGAACGGATTTAGTGACCTGCGACCATTCCGGATTCAGAATGGGCCCGGTTCAGTGTCCCTATGAGAGACAGGGGGAAGCCACGTGCAGATCAATTCACAGACTGCAGCGATGGGGCCGCAAGCCCACGGGTGCCGGAGCCCGCAGGAGCTGGCAGAGCCGGGAAGCGTCCTCCCCTAGACCCTCCCGAGGGAACTGGATTCGAGTGAAGGAGATAGATCTGTGGCCCCCCGAAAATAAATATCGGTGTCCTGATCCCCAGAACCTGCGGATGAGACCTTATTTGAAAAAGTGGTGTTTGCAGATGTAAGTAAATAAAGGACATTAAGATGAGGTCATCCTGAATGATCTGTGTGCTCCCTAAATCCAGCGGCAGCTGTCCTTCTGAGAGACAGAGAGGACACACAGACTCAGAGGAGGCGGTCACGCGGAGAGACACGCAGAGGCTGCAGTGATGGGGCCGCAAGCCCAGGAATGCTAGAGCCCCCGGGAGCTGGGAGAGGCAGGAAGGACCCTCCGCGAGACCCTCCCGAGGGAGCACACCTGACACTGCTGTACTGCAGACTTCTGCTCCCCATCACTGCAGAATAAACTTGTGTTAAATCCTCAGGTTCTGGGAAATTCATTTCAGCAGCCCCAGCAAATGCACACACACACACACACACACAGACACACACAGACACACACACAGACACACACACAGACACACACAGACACACAGACACACACACACACACAGACACACACACAGACACACAGACACAGACACACACACACAGACACACACAGACACACACAGACACACACACAGACACAGACACACACAGACACACACACACAGACACAGACACACAGACACACACAGACACACACACACAGACACACACACAGACACACAGACACACAGACACACACACAGACACACAGACAGACACACACACACAGACACACACAGACACACACACAGACACACACAGACACACACACAGACACACACAGACACACACACAGACACAGACACACACAGACACACACACAAACACACAGACACACAGACACACCCACAGACACAGAGAAACACAGGAACACCCGGACACACACACAGGCCCCGACGCAGAGGCA
>CAUYQU010058061.1:0-85549 GCA_963574635.1 Cheracebus regulus
GCTGTAGCTGCTCACAGCCCGAGAGAGGGTGCAGGTTGGGGTGCCAGTGCTGGGGGTCATCTTCTTCCCCATCACCCCTGAGCCTGGGCTTAGCTGCAAAGTGTTATAGGGCCTGTGGCACAGAGTGCCCCCATCCCTGTAACACGAGGACAGTGACAATGGGGAGCTGGTGAAGAGGCCTCTTTGTCCAGCTCCAATTTTTTTTTGTTGTTGTTCAGACTGCCCAGGGCCAAGACCCCAAGTGCTGTACACCGTGAACTGCGTGCAACCTTGCTGCTTGGCAAAAAGTTGTGTTCTCGATGCCAAATGTTGACACACTGAATTCAGTATCGACGAGGGACCTTTTAGAAACATTCAGCATAACATAATAGACTAATTCATTAGCACCCCATGGGTCTGAATGGGTAGGAGCTGAAGCTTGGAAAACATCGCCTTAAGGAATGACAGATGAAAATATCTTCCCCATGATATAACTGTTATTGCTGGGAAGTGGCATTAATTGTGATTGCTTATCTATTAATTTATTATAATTCTTTTTTCACCTCCAGGCTTTTACCTACACATGACATGTACCAGGGGCTCAGCTGGGGCTGATTAATGCGAGGTTATCTGGGAATGGCTCAAAGCTGGTTGGAACAGATAATGGCAGCTGGGGTAATTAAAATGTCTTCTGCATGGGAGAAGCAAATTTGGAGAATCTTTTAGAGGCAAAGAGTTGGTGATGTGGGTTTCCTAAGAGGAAGGCAGTAAATGCCAGATGCCACTGCCCTCCTAAATAAGCCACAACTGACCAATGGGCACAAAGAGGGAGGATCACGAGGTAGAGGCCTCAGCAACAGGGCCAGAAGACGCTGAAGCCGGAAGCAGGATATGAGCAGGGGGAGAGGACCAGGGCGACACAGCTGCTGCTCTGACCGATGGGCTCTACTGGGAGATACCCTGGTAGACCTCCGCCCCATAATCCACAGCAGAACTGTGTGTATTGCAGGAGCTGTGTCTCCCTGGAAGGGTCCATTCTTCCCGACCCTCAGACTGTGTAGGGAGGAAGGACAATGAGCCGGAACAGCCACGCCAAGACCAGCAACCAGGAGCTAAGGCCTCTGTCACTGATCTGCTACAAGACTTTGGGCAAGTCCCTGATGCCAGGTTTCCCCACCAGTCAGTGGGGAGTGCAAGCTGCCCTGCTGCTGGCAAACATGGAAAGAGGAAAATCAGAGGGCTTTCCTTTTTAAAGTGACAGGGTCTGGCTCTGTTCCCCAGGCTGGAGTGCTGCGGCATCATCATAGCTCACGGCAGCCTCAAACTCCTGGGCTCAGGCAATCCTCCTGCCTCAGCCTGCCTTCCAAGTATTGGGGACAACAGTCCTGCCCAACTATGCCTGGCTAATATTTTCATTTTTGTAGACATAGGGTCTCACTATGTTGCCTAGGCTGGTCTTGTACTGGCCTCAAGTAATCCTCTTGCTTTGGCCTCCCAAAGAGTTGGGATTATTGGTGTGAGCCTTAAAATCAGAGGGCTTTGGAACTGGTGAGGCATGGGCGCTGCTGGGATTTCAAGAGGTTCCATTTCCCCATTGACTTCAATCACCATGCCTGAACCAACATGACCAGGCGTTGTGTGAAATCTGAGCCGGCCAGAGGAGGCCAGGGAACACTTGGTATGGACTTTCAGCATGATAGGTTTCAGTGGAGGCTTTGGAGCTGTACAGTTCCCTGGTGCTCTGCCCCCTTCTCACGGAGTGACCTCTTTGAGCCTCAGTTTCCACGTTTCTATAAAACTGGGACAGTCAAGCTCCCTTGGAAAGTTGTTCTGACTTTTGGGTGGGACGGGGTATGTTGAGCACACAGAAAACGAGAGCAGGAGTTACTTAGTTTTTTTAACACTTGCAGAGTACTAAGTGCCAAGCATTGTTCTAAGCATTTTACTGACATCAATGCACAAAATACTCAGCATAACGATCTTGTGAGGTAGTAGTATTACTGTCACCATGGTATAGATGAGAAAATGAGGCACAGAGAGGTTACAGAACTTGCCCCAGGGAGTGGAAATCTGAATTCTAACTCAGGACAACTGGCATCAGAGTGGTTTTAACTGACTGCTGCTATGACGATAGCTATGACAATTTCACTGATTACTTTCCACATTGTATTGCAGTCATCCATCCATCCGTCTATCTGTCCATCCATCCAGACATTGCACCCACCATGTGCAAGGTTCTATTTGGGCACTGGGGACAGAGAGATTAGCTGGGCACAGTTCTTGGTTCTTACATACATGAAGGAAGCCACCAGCTTGTGAGCTTTGTATTGGATCCAACTCTGTACACCCCTCCCACCCAAGTGCCTAGCACAGTGCCCAGGACCTTGGAGAGCATTTGTATATGGCTGCTGGATAAATCAATGATTGATTAAGAAAATGAAGAAAAATGAACACTGGCTGGGGTTAGTCTGTTCCCTAGAGACTTTAGCACACCACAGCTGTCCTGGGTGCATCATATCCCAATTGACCACCCCTTCCTCCTCTGCCTCTTCTCACTATCTTTTTCTCTGTGCATTGCCCACTCTCCCAAATCCAATGGTGGACTGGCCGAGCACCAGTCAGTGTTTCTCAATGGCACACCATAGGCGTCTGGGGCTGGACGATTTGTCTCCAGAATCCTGCCTGTCATAGAATGTGTAGCATCCCTGATCCTCACTCACTGATTTCCAGTCTTGGTAACAAATAAATAACTGGCCCCTACATAGCTAAATGCTCCCAGGGTGGGGGTTGTGTCACCAGCAAGATTGTAGAAACCACTCTTGGGACAGACAACCACTTTTTTGCCAGTTAGCTGAGGCCTGCCCATGGGAAGAGAGATAGAATGCTCTCTTGGTCCTGGGCACTGAGCTAGGCTCTTGGGTGGGATGGGAGTCCAGAGATGGATCCAACACAGAGTACAAGACAGGGCCACCAAGCAGAAAGCCTTGGGATATTGGGAGGTTCTAGTAGAATCGGATGTGGTCAGAGCAGGAACAAAATCTTCCTATCTCCTTCACCCACCCTGAGTACTGCCCTTGCCACCCACTCTGTCCACACAGGGCCTGTGGTTAAACCCCCTCTGGGCCTTGATCCCAGTCCCAGCTGTAAATATCCTATTAAAAGCATCTCTGCCTGGCTTAAGCCTCATTCCAAGATCAGAGGGGTGGGTCCTCGAGCTAAGGAAATGGCAGGGCCTGAAGCTTGGGCCCCTCAGCCCAGCAACCTGGCTGACCTCCCAGATAAGATTCTGAGGAAGGTACTACCCCAGTGACCCCAGTACCCTCCACATTAATGCCATTGCCCACTGGGGTCAAGGTCAAAGGTCTTAGGGAGAGGATCGTAGTGTCCGCGGGTCTAGGAGTTGGTTTTACCACCCTAGGATCCCAGGATGGGATGGGGAGGGCTGCCATGAGTGGGGAGAGGGTTGTCGACTCCTGGAATGTGCCCCACCCCACCTTCCCAGTCTTGCTCCTCTGCCCTGCTCCCAACTGTCAACAGAGGTAGAGTTCTAGGGGTCTGGTAGCCTCATCCTAAGCCTCCATTGACTTTTCAGGAGACAGCATGGCAGGAAGAAGCCAGCTTGGGTGGGCGGAAATCCAGAAGGGATTCAGGAGAGCTGGCTTCACCCTGCCTGATCTTGGCCTCCCGCTTCCAGGATCCCGTTCTCCCAGCGTGGCTCCTGGCAGGTCCCCAGGTCTGAGCCCTGGATCAGGAGAAGTGCAGGTGGCTCCTGTGGGCACAGGGTGTAATGGGAGGGATTGTAGGGAAGGTAAGTGCTTAATAACCAGCTTTCTCGGGGAGGGGGTCCTTATTGGTAGCATTTGCTCACTTCCATTGTGTAAGTGCTCCCGTCATGGTAATTTCAAGCAACCAACATGACACGGACTTAGGGGGAGATAATGCAATTGGCTCTTGCCCGCTAGATCAAGCCAGCTCCTGCATACCACAAAGAGCTAATCTGTCTCTTGGCCTTTGCTTATGCTGTTCCTTCTGCATATAATGTCCTTCCTCTTTCTCCCTTGGTGAACTCCTATGGATCCTTCAAGGCCTAGTTCAAGCATTTGCTTTTCTGTAAGACTGCCTCAAACTTCCCACCTTCCACCAGACCCTCAGAACCTAGGGGCTCCTAGGTTCTGGGTAGGGAATGCTAGCTGGGTGCTGGATAAATGAATGAATATGGTTAGAGGCCTGCAGAGCTGCAGTGGCTGGGCCAACACATACTGCAGGAGGCTTTTTGAAAAGCGACAGGATAGTCAGTGAGGCTGTCACTCGCCCCAGACCTGGGATGGGTAGAATAGTCCACCCAGGGTCCCAGCAAGGTCCGAGGGTGTCTATCTACAAGGCAGGGCAGCTCAGGGTGGGTGCCCTTCTGGCACAGGAATCTCTTTATTCTGCTGATCTCAGGCCACGGCTAATTATCCTAATGGGTTTAAATGGCCCTAAATGTTCTCAGAGTTTGGACAGGACCCATCTGGAGCCTGGAGATGGGCTGGGCTAGCTGACAGTGAGTGGGCAGACTTCAGTATGAATGTTGCCAGAATCCAAAGCGAAAATTCCCGTGAGGCCCGAGGCATGGGTGGGTACGTGTGGGCTAGGAACCGAGGGTCATCATAATTGTAAGTGCGAACACTTCCGGAGCTCTGCATGTACCAGGCATTGCATGTTACTTTATTAACTCATTTGGTGCTCACAGCAATCCTAGGAGGCAGAAGCCCATTTTGCAGAGGAAGAAACTGAGGCAGGGAGGTTAAGTGACTTAGCCAAGTTCCCACCGCCAGTGAGCAGTGTTCACACTGGCTCCAGAAGCCACGTCCTTAATTATAACATGAGGCTGCTTCTCACAAGTGGGCAGGTCACAAAGATACATGTGTGCCCTCTCCTGGGGCCACCCCTACAGCCTGAGGAAGCAAGTCCAGCTTGGGTCTCCTCTAGCTGCAGCAATTGTCCCCAGTGGGCTGGCACAGGCCAAGCCACAGTGACCTTGATCCCAGAGAGTCCCACCTTTTTCCCGTGCCAGGACCCAGAGGTACATTACCAGAGTGGTGAAGATGAAGTGATAGTACTCCGTCATCATGCCCATGGCCATGGCCTGCAGAAAAGCACAGTGTTAGCCATCAGCAGGGAACCCCTGCACAGTCCTCTCCCCATCCCCGCCCAGGGCTGAGAATGGGCCTGGCAGTGGGTTGGGGAAGGCTGGCTGCTTGGAGTAGGGTGTCCTCTGAGGCCACCTCTGAACAGTGACAATGACTGCCTGGCAGACAGCCTTGGATTTCATACTGGGGTGTGTGCTGTGAAGTCACCTGAGACAGATTACAATGCAGATTTTTGGGTCATATTCTTCAAAGGTTCCAAATTCTGCAGGGCTGATGGGGTCTAGCTGCGTCTTTTGAGTAAGCCTCCCCTGGTCTGCCACACTTAGAGAAATGCTGATGGCGTCAGTCCGAGGCTGCCTTCTCATGTGCCCTGGACTCCACTCAGCTGAGCTTCCTGCCCTGGATTTAGTACATTTCCCCTTAACCCCACTAACCCCCTGGCCCAGCCAGGCCTGAGCTGGGAGGTCTGTCTTCAGCCTCCCCAAGAAGGCCTGAGACATCTCTGCTCCTCTGGCTGACCACAACGCAGGCCACATGGCCACTGCGGAATTCTTACTGTGTGCCATCATGAAGTCTACATTATATATAGTTTATGTATTTTATTAGAAGCCAATAATCTATAATACTAATGACTATAATGCATTTTCTACAGAGTTCCTCAGAACGCCGGGCCCACAGAGTGCTCTGGGGGAAAACGTCACCGGGTCAAGTACACTTTGCAAATGCTGCCCACTCCCTCCCACCTTGGAAGAGTCACAGCCCACCTCAGCATCTTACAGGCTCAGAGAAGTCCTGCCAGAAGCAGTTTGGCGTAGTTTCCTTTAAATCTGGCTTTAGCTGAGCACAGAACTTCCATTTCAGTTTTAAAATCAGACAGACCTGGGAGTCCATTCTGACTTCCTGCCTGGATGACTGTGGGATCCACGACTTTCCCCTTGAGCCTCAGTTTCCTTACCTATAAATTGAGCACAAGAATTGTCCCTATCCCAGTGTGGTGGTAAATGAGGAGCTACATGGACCCGGCAGATTGTAACTGCTCAGTAAACCAAAGTCGCGATTGTCACCATTCTTCTGTGACACATGCCGGGGAGGGAGGAGAGGCACTGAGCACAGTTGGCTGGGAGGCTGAGGCTTACGGGCGTTCTGGGGAGTGTTTGTTTCCTCGACAGCAGCTTTAAAGATGGCCAGCCCCGGGTGTCAACTGCACACTGAGCATCAGAAGAAACTCCTGATTTTCTCTTTGCACTGATGCCTCCATTATGGTATGACGTAGGGATTATGAACCCCATCTACAGAGGACGGGAATGACTCCTGGGCCACTTTCTCCAGGGTGCACAGCCACAAAGGGCAGAAGCAGAACTCAGACCCTCAAATGAGCCTTCTAAGTGTGGTGTAGAGGAGCTTCGTTTGTGGGGAGCGGGGATAGAGGCTGCCATTCAGGCCTGGCACCCCTGATGGAGTCCAGCTGGAGGATGGGGCTTGAGCCTCTCAAGGCCTTGAGAACACCCCAGCTCAGCATGTCTCCTCCTGTGCCCCCTAAATCACCTGGACCTTGAGGGGTCATGTGTCAAAGCCCCACAGATTGCCTCCTCCAGTCACCAGAAATGCTTTCTGGGATGACATAATTGCCTTTCACACAAAGCGCCAGCTCACATCAGTGTTTTTGGTTTCAGCTGTGGCACCCTTGGAGGGGGTGGTAGGCGATTTCACTGTTTTTTTCTTAGGTGACTGGGGGAGCTTGGCTGTCGTCCCCAGCATGCCATGCTGAGCTGTGTCTGGGAACGAAGGCCCACCCAGGACTGAGAGTCATTCTCCTCCCGCTCTGTCACTGCAGAGCTGAGCAGATGGTACGAGAGCCTCGATAAACCTCCCAGTAACAGGAGAGTAACACCAAGTGCCGTGGGCTACAGGGAATTAGTCACTGAAAGAGGCAGTGAGACATTCTGGGGGCTGTTCCTGAGAATCTGATGCCTCTCTGCTTCCTGGAGTACTCTGCTCCTGTGTGGCTACGGGCACCTCCTGGCAGCCTCTGCCTCCAACCCGCACAGAAGTGGGATGAAAACTTGCGTCTGCTCAGCACTCTCCTTGTGTCAGGCCTGGCTGGGCAGATAATCCACCCTCACGCCAACTCACAGAGTAAAGACTGCAGTGTCCATTTTGCTGCTGGTGAAAATGAGGCTCAGAGAGGCAGAGTGATCACCTGAGGTCACAGAGCAGGAAAGTGGCAGAGCTAGGGGTCAAACTTAGATCTGGCAGCATCACACCTGCATCTGGGAAGGGGAGGGAGGAGAAGTGGCCAGCAGACCCCATCATCCCTCCCACTGGCCAGCACTCACGCACCTGCTTGAGGATCTGGGCTGCCATAGTGTGGCTGCAGTCGAAGATAATGCGGAATTCCCGGCCTCGCTTCATCTCCTTGAGCAGGGGGCGCGAGTCGTCAGAATCGATGGGGAGCTGACGGATCTTCAGGCGGATGTTGTATCTCGATGGGGCCATGATGAGCTCCTGCAGCCGGATGAGCCCTGAGGGGCCATGGGGCACAAAAGACACACGTGTACCGCATGTATCCACAGCTCTAGGCATCCACTCGGACTCGTGTGTACACACATGCCCATGGCCACAGGTCTGCAGACACACACAGACCCAGATATGTGGCCCACAGAGACATGTGGACATGCATGGACAACACTGGAGAGCAGGTGTGTGTGCACATCCAAACACATGGCGACACACATATGTAGATTCAAAAGTAGGCACAGATAGCAAATACCCTTGACCACACCCATCTGCTCTTCTCTAACCCAGAATGGATGTAAAGACTTTGGGGCCTAAATCAGAGGTCACCCTTCTTTTGCATCTACCCCCAACATTGTGAGACATGGGACATGATTTCCCTCAACATCTCCAGTGAGCTGCTTCCAGGATGTGGGCACAAAAGGCAACTCCAGCCTCAGTGGTACTAACCTGTACCAACGATTGAACCAGGTAAGGCCAGGAGGTATTTGTGTCTCCCGCCTCGTCCTCACCAAGCGCAGGCTGCCTTGCTAAACCTTACACACTTTTTCAGGTTTAGTGCAACCACCTCCTCCATGAAGTCGTCCTCCTTTGCTCTATCCAGAAAGGATCGCCCTCCCCTCCAACTCAATGGCCTTCTCCCTTAGCACTTGCCTCCTCTAGCCCCACCTCATTCCCCTCATCCTGCCACCAGCACCTTGATATCTGGGGCTGGGTCCCCATCCCCCAGTACAGGGCCCGGCACGTAGGTGGCACTCAACAAAAGTTTCCATAATTGGATTGACTTACTGGTTTTTTTTCCCTCCCCACACAGAAAAATTTATCCTCTACCTTGGCTGGCATTTTTGTAAAACCACTTAATCTGGGGACTTCCAGGGAAAACCGAATGTCACTTCCTAGAGACAAATGGCTTGCTTAGGTCTAATTAAGTTCGTTTCTGTCCCTATTTCAAGGTCCATTTTTGCTGACTTCTTTCTGCATAGCCTGGGAGCAAGCCTGCTTGCTACTTGCTCTATACTTCCTACCCCCTCCTCCCCTCCAGAGAAGACGCTGAGCCAGCACAGGGCCGGGTCTCAAGCAGGCTGTCCCCTCCTGCCTGCTTGGGCTCTAGTCATCCCCAGGCTCCGTGTCTGGTCCTGGCTGCATAGTTCACACAGCATTTTCCATCCCTGCCCCCACTAGTAATGGCACTTCCATTTTCCTTTGGGGAAAAGCTCCTCTCCCACTCCTAGTTTCTGTGACTCAGGAGAGGTCCATTGCCAGCTCCAGGGGCAAAGCATGTGGCCCCAGCTTGGGAATAGGTATTGATTCAGAGATAGATACAATACCATCGATTCTATCAGAGTGACTCCCGGAAACTGTGTTAGAGCAACTGGCACAAAAAGGGGGTGAAAAACCCTCCCTTTTTCACTCAACTTCAAATAGGGAGGTTGTAAGTCTGGGGTCCCCACATAGACCTTGAGAAGGATTCCAAGAGGACAGATGTCAGAGAGAAGAAGGGCAAAGAAGTCCTAATGATCCTCCTTTCAGCCTCTGGATCAAATGGTGCCTGAAGCTAAAATTAGTTCCAAATTTTCAGTAAAGGAAACCAAATTTCCTCCCCCCACTTGTTTTGCTTAAGCCAGTTTGCACTGGATTAGAGTTTGCAATCAACTGTCACTCTATCTGGAAAGAGTTTCCCCTGCCTCCCACTCAGCCCTCTCCAAAAGCCTTCCAGCCGAGAGTCCCAGTTTCCAAAACAATCTCTGGCACACACCTCTGAGTCTGTTCAGCAATGATTCCCATTCTTGAGGGCTGGACATCAGGAAAGCAATCTGATTGGTGTCTATCATCTCACTTTGCTTCGGGGACCAAAATACATCCCTATAACCTAAGCCTTTTAAAGAGCTTCCACACAAGCTTTGCCATGACTGGGCATCAGGAAGCCCCAGCCCACTGAAGTCTCAAACCCACGTGCTGGAGTTGTGAGAGGGCTCTGGAGTCCCAGAGTGGTCTGGATCAAACAGGTGCCCAGTGCTTCCTAATACCAGACTTGATGGGGAGGAGGAAGAGGCTATCAGTTGACCATCGCATAGAAGGGAGAGGCCACAAGCTATCCCCAGACACAGACCCAGGCTACCCCCTCCCAATATATCCCAGAAATTCTTGATTAGGCTGAATGATGCTTCCCTTTCACACCTGTTACCCCATGAGGTCCAGGGTGCACAGTTTGCTCCTCCCCGTTTGGTTTTGAGAGTTACGTGCAGCATCAGCAGGCACATGGGCTTTGGGGACCCAGGCTGTGAGGACTGGGACAGGCTGGATGCTGGAGCAGAGGCCACCAGGGCCTTCTTGCCAGCCAAGCACATCGCCCCGTGTAATGCATGTGACCCACATTCTCCAGCAGCAAATGTCAGACCTCCTTCCCATCAGTGTATTCCCAAAGGAGACCAGAGGCTCCTCTCAGCCCACCCCAACAAAGGACTAGGCTCTCTTTGTTTGCCTGAGATGAGCTTTCCTTCCTGGCTGCTCCCCTAATCAATTTCTCTTAAAATATCTGCAGTGAATCATGGTTGTTGGAATCATGCTTTTCACTCACAAAGCGCTTCTGCATTCATTACCCTATTTAACCATCTCCCAATCCTAGAAGGCATACAGAACAAGGATTTTCATTTCAATCCTACAGATAAAAAAACCTGAGGACCACAGAGGTTAAGTGACCTCAGAGAGGTTAATTGATTATGGAATCACAATTACCGAGACACAATAATATTTTGGCTCTTAGGCTGCGACCCTTTTCTTCATCCCAGGTTTTTAAAATCCCATCCGTTCACCCTCAAGATGAGTTTGCTGTTGTGCATAGAACAGACTAGGCACAAAGCTCGTGGGGCAAACACTGGTTGCCTCCTCAATAGCCATTCCCCTTGGGGGAGATTGCAGCCGTGACCCCAATTGTTCACCTCTCCCTATAACTACACCCTTTGCCATGTAACTTCGCAGGACCCTTCAACGGGGCTCACCCATGTGATTTGTTTTGGGCAGTGGGATGTTGGCAGGTACCATGCAGTCAGACAGTTGAAATGGAATTGTACGTTGGGTTTGTTCTCTTGCTTCTCTACAACTATCATGACAACTTGCCTGGGCTAGCCTGCTGGAGGATGAGACATATGGAGAGCAGAGTACACCTGCTCTCTCAGTCAAGGTCAGCCTAGATCAACCAACAGCCAGCTGACCCCCAGGCATGTGAGTGACCCAGGTGAGCCCAGAAAAATGACATAGCCAAGTTCAAGAAATCACTGACACTGCAGACTTGTGAGTTAAACAAATGCTTATTATTTTAAGCCACTAAGTTTTTGAGGTGGTTTGTTACACAGCATTATTATAGTAAGAGATAACAAATGCACTCCCTTCCAGCATGCTAAAAGAACTGTGACTGTGTTTGGATGGCAATGCACCCGTCCCATGAGATGACTCATGATCAGTAGGAGCGAATCAGTGGCAATCCCATTCTCATCTGACCATGTCTAGAATAGTAGGCATGGATCCAGTGAGCTATACAGGACTGTCTTCTAGAAGGTTCTGGGACAGGTCTTCCTCGCTGATAAGAAGCATGAGTCACATTAATAAATATCTCATTGGGCTGGTTGTGGTGGCTCACACCTATAATCTCAGTGTTTTGAGAGGCTAAGGCAGGAGTTTGAGACCAGCCTTGGCAATTCAGCAAGACTCTGTCTCCATAAAAAATAAAAATTAAAAATTAGCAGGGCATGGTGGGATGTGACTGTGGTTCCAGCTACTTGGGAGGCTGAGAGGACTGATTGAGCCCTGGAGTTCAAGGTTGCCAGGAGCCATGATTGTGCCACTGCACTCCAACCTGGGTGTCTCTAAAACAAACATAAAGAAGAAGAAAAATCCCTTTGGCCCCTACTTCCTGTATGTACCTACTGCATGTTTGGAGCTTCAGCAGCCCTACTGTGCCTCTAAGTGGAAGTCAGTGTTGCCACAGTAGAGCTGTGGCAGTACTGACCCAGGACCCTGTCTTTGTCAAGCTGCTAAATCAGCCCAGGAAAGATCCATCTCTAGAATTCTTGTCAGTGAGATAACTGTCTATTGCTTGAGTCAATGTGAGTTGGGCTGCCTGTTACTTGCAGCCAACACATCCTAACGGACACAATCTCCAAAGCAAACACTGCCAAAGCCTGCTGTGGAGCACTTCCCACGCCATGGGTCTGACGACCCATACATTGTCCTGCCCTTTGATGTATGCTGATTCTGGGAGCACATTTCTTTCTATCCACTGTACATCAAAGTTATATTATTCGACTGACGCCAACCCTGAACCCCTAGCACACATTGTCTTCTTGATCAAATCCACTCCCCCATTGACTCCCCTATGTTTTAAATATTTGTTGAACTGAATTGAGTTGAATTTAATTGAATCAAATTAAAAATAAAGTTGAATTAAATTCTAATTAAATATTGAAGGAAAGAGGATAAGGATGAAAAAATGAAGATGTTGTTATCCTATCTCCTTTTGAGAAGTTAATTGTATTACAGAGGAGAGGGTGCCTGCCCAGAGGTCACAGGTAATTCCAGGCCATCAGAGCTGAGAATGAAGTGACATGTACTTATAGTCAGAGCTAAAGGCACTTGGGGATAAGAGCCGCAGACCTGAGCATCAGCTCTGATCAGTTTTGCTAGCATGGTATCCATCATCACACCAAAGCGTCTTTTCCTCTGCAAAGCCACTTCTCCACCCTCCATCTAGACTGAACAGTGGGCAGTGGTTTATGTCAGTGCCTGCTCTGACCACTCTGTACCCATGACATTCCAGTTACATGTCTTCAACGTTACCCTGTTCTCACCCATTTCGTCTCTTCCATTCTGGCCCCATGTTCTGTTCCAAGCACCCCGTGAATTTTGGCCTCCTTTGCTCCTGCCTGGAGCAGCGCAGCCCCCTGTGCTCCAGTCTCCTTGCTCTAGGCTCTCTTTCCAACCTTCCCTGCGCATTGCTCTCAGAACCACCTTCTACAACTCTGCTTTGATTATTCTACTCCTTTGCTCAATAATACTCAATGATCCTTGGCTGCTTAAAAGATAAAACCTGAACTCTAAGGCTGGACATCAGAGACTCTGCACAGCCAGCCACACTCTGTTAATCTGACGTTTTCCTCCCCGCTTCCATACTTGAATCCTCTTCCCTAGCCAGATTGTCCTCTTGGTAAGGCTGCCAGGTACAGTCCAACCTAATTTCTGCTGGTGCTGCTCCCTCCACCTGTAATTCCCTCATGATTCCTATCCTCATTCACCTATCCTCAAGGTCCTGCTCAAATCTCTCCTCCTCTGGTAAGTCAGCTCAGACTCACCAAGGCCACAGAGCTTCCTCTCCCCAAGTCCTCTGGCTCTGACTGAATGTGTATGTCATTTCATTCTTAGCTCTGATGGCCTAGAATTACGTGCAACCTCTGGGCAGGTGCCCACTTCCATACTAAGATTAACTTTTCAAAAGAAGATAGGATAACAACATCTTCGTTTCTTCACCCTTATACTCTTTCCTCCAATATTTAATTAGGGTTTAATTCAACTTGATTTCCAATTCAATCCAATCCAATTCAGTGCAACCAACAAATATCTACATTGTACCAGACCCTGTGTTACAGACTGGAGGCACTGATTTAACTCCTGGTCTGGAAGCAGAAACAGATCATAGAGAGATAACCATTCGCAGTGGTACATTAAGAAACAACTCCACAGTGCTGCAGAAACACTGGAGTGGCTGGGAGGGGGGCAGGGGTGCCATGCAATGGCAGGGTCTTCATGCTGGGGCCAATAAGCTAGTCTAGGGATCCCTGCTCTCAAGGATCATCTGTCTGGTGCTTTGGAAATAGCAGGAACTCAATAGATGCTTGTAGAAGCCTGAGTTAAATAAACAGCTTTCCAATTGTCTTTTCTGAGGGAGTCTCTCCCTACTATTTCCAGTCCCCATTAGGAGGTAATCAAAAGCTGACATTGAATCACGGGCAGCAGAGAGCTGGAGGGCTCTTTTGAGGTTGGATGCAGCAGCTCTTACACGTGGGCGGAGCAAGGCCAGATGGGTTAAGTGACTTGCCAAGGTCACTCTCTCTTATGAGGCCAGGCTAAGAAATATACTGGGAGTCAAGTCTTTGGAAAGAAAGAGGAAGAGAAGAAACAGCTCCATGCTGGCTAGCAGCATGGACTTTAGGCTCGAACAGGCCTGTAGGTGGGTGCTGGCTCTGGCACTCACTAGCTGGGTGACAGTGCACAGGGCATGTCATCTCTTTGGGCCTCAGTTTCCTCATTTCTAATTCATTGCTCCAGGGAGTTACTATGAGATTAACATGAAATGAAATGAGATCACACTTGCACCACTTGGTTCGCAGCAGGTAAACAGTAGCCTTCTTTAGCAGATGAATACAGAAGTATGTATAAATTCCATCTCTAGGGGACTCTCCAGGTCTGTCCCTATCCCACACACCCTCACAAGGATGATGGCAGGGACCGGACAGTGGGCCACCCTCAGTGGCTCTTCTCTCCCCGCAACCTTCCCTGCTTGCTCTTTTTGTGACTTACGGCAGCCCATTAGCTCTCTGTACATAGAGCTACACAGACAGCTCCTTTCATGGAGATGGCTATGTGATCCCCTGTTCATGTTCCCCTATGATGTGGTGCTTGCCAAGACTAAGAACTGAGTTTTGGTGTGGTGTCATGGCTCAGACCTGTAATCCCAGCACTTTGGGAGGCCAAGGTGGGAGGATTGCTTGAACCCAGGAGTTTGAGACCAGCCTGGGCAATATAGCCAGGTCTTGTCTCTACGAAAAATACAACATTGGCCAGGCATGGTGGTGCATGCCTATAGTTCCAGTTATTTGGGAGACTGAGGTGGGAGGATCTCTTGAGCCCTGGACGTCGAGGTGGCAGAAAGCTGTGATGGCACTACTGTAGCCTGGGTGACAGAGCGAGTGGGTTTTATTTATCCAAGTATCTCTAGCTCCCAGCAATGAATGAGATCCAGAGGAAAAGCCAGAGTGCTTTTTGCTGGATTTGCTGGTGGTTATCTGCTAGGTGTTGCTCTGGGCCCTCACTAAGGGCCTGGGACTTGAGAGGCAGGGGGTATCGCTTTGCAGCAAGAGTTTTCTGGAAGTCAGGGCCCAGGCTGGACTTGGAAGGCAAGGCACGAGTGGGTCGGGTGGGTCCTACCCAGATAAAATGTGGGCAGCATTAGCTCCAGCTGGCAGAGCAGGAGGGACAGGTGCAACCACATCAGGGAGCCCGGCTTTGGGCCCGCAGCTCACAGCCACAGGCCTCAGAGCCCATCTCCTCCCTTTGTGCTGGCAGGATGAAACAAGAGCCTGGTGCTGAAGTCCACAGGCTTGGCCTTGGCTGGGGTCAGCGGTCAAGTGGGTAGGGCAGGGGCTGGTGTGTGTGTGTGAGAAGAGCTGGGTACGTGCAGGTGTCTCTGTGTGTGAGTGTGGGTAGAGAAGGGTGTGTGTGGCAGGTGCAGGTGTGAAGAGGATGAGAACCAACCTTCAGTGCTCACGGCATGCCAGTGCTTGTCACTGTCATCTTGTAATCCTACATTTGACAGATTTACATTTTACAGGAAACTGAGGCACAGAGAGGCTACATAGCCAGCAGGTGACAGAGCTGAGATTTATAACCAGGTGGCTTTGGCTCCAGTGTGTACACACTTAACACTAGGCCATGCCATAAGCTACATGTGTGAGTGTGCAAGTGTGAGGGTGGACATGTTTGCAGCAGATGGAAATGTGTGAGCGGAAGAGGGTGGGCAGGTGTGGGCGTGGCTTGCAGGTGTGTGTGCCGCTGCTAGGGTGGGTGTGGAACGCAGATCTGAACACTTGTGCGGCTAGAGGAAGAGGTGAGTGAGGCAGGAGGGAGGTGGGCTGGGGTTGAGTGAGGTGTGAGTGTGGCTGGAGTGCATGGAGTGTGAGTAGGTGCAGGGGTGAACATCAGCATGACTCAGCGGAACTAGGGTATGGAACATAGCCTCTTCCCCAGGGGTAGTTGTGCTGGACGAACAGACAAGAGCCTGATCCTGGGCCTCTGCCTCCCTCCCCCATTGCCCCCAGACTAGCCAGGCCTGGCCACCCACCTGTACTGTCATCATAGACCACGGTGGCTGACCGCCACTTGAGGTACTGGACCAGGTCGAGGATGGCATGGCTGAGCGAAGCGTAGTCGGGGTAGAGGTTCACGTAGAAGGTGTCCTTGTTGTCCAGTGGGTGATGTTTCCAACGCAGCTGGATGTGGGGCACCTCCAGGGCATTGCAGATGGACTGGACGGCGTTGGTGCAGGAGCCCTGCGACGGCCCGAAGATCGCCACCACGCCCAGCGCCAGCTGGTCACAGGCTGCAACAGAGGGAAGAGCAGCACAGAGGTCAGCGTGGGGGCGGTGGCATGGGGACAGTGATGTTGATGATCCTGGAAACATGGGAAAAGCAGCAACTGGAACCCTTGGCAGGTGTACAATGGATGAGCTCTCTGAATCTCAGTTTCCTCATCTGAAAACAGGCGTTCTAATAGTCCCTGCCTTGCAAGATCACAGGAAGGTGGAACGACCTGGCTGTGGGAGACTGGAGCACAATGCCAGGGTATTCCCCTGTTCCTTAGGAAGCACCCATGACAAAGAAGGGGTCATCACCTTTGATGTTATCATCCTGCATTTAGCATCACCAGCTCTGTGCCAGGTCCTGTTCCGGGGGGACTTTGAGAAACAAACAGGAATCAAACCTCTGCTGGCTGATGATGCTTCAACTTCAACCTCCAGCCTGACCTGTTCCCTACCCCGGACCTGTGCATCTCACCTGTTACTCAACATCACCAGCTGGGTATCTGACACACATATCAGATCTGACATATCCAGCACAGTAAACAGCAGCTCCATTGTCGCTGGACCCATATGCCAAAAACAATGGTTCTGTCTTGACTCTTCTCATTCACTCATATCCCATACCCCAATCCATCAACAACTCCTGTGGCTTCACTTGCCGAATACATCACTATCAGACCCCTTCTTCCCACTCCCAGCCCCGACTCCCATTCTGGTCCAGGCTGCCATCATCTTTCACTTGTATTATTGCAGAGGCTTTCTCAGTCATCCTTCCTCCTGTCTGTTCTGCACTCAACAGCCAGGGTGAGACTTTCTTTCTTTTTTTTTTTTTTTTTGAGATAGGGTCTCGCTCCATTGCCAGGCGCCAGGCTGGAGTGCAGTGGCATGATCTTGGCTCACTGCAACCTCCGCCTCCTGGGTTCAAGCAATTCTCCTGCCTCAGACTTCCAAGTAGCTGGGACTACAGCCGTGTGCCACCATGTCCAGCTAATTTGTGTATTTTTAGTAGAGACAGGGTTTCACCATGTTGGTCAGGATGGTCTTGATCTCTTGAACTCGTTATCTGCCCGCCTTGGCCTCCCAAAGTGCTAGGATTACAGGCGTGAGCCACCGCACCCGGCCAGGGTGAGATTTTCACAGGTAAGGCAGATCACATCACTACTTTGCCCTAACGGCTCCTCAGTGCAAAAGCCAAAGTCGTAACAGCGGCCAGAAATCCCGCTTGTTGCCGCTCCTCCCTTCCCTGTCCCCCCCACCACTTTTCTGACTTCCTCCCTCACAGCACTCAAGGCCCACTGGCTTCCATGATGCTCCTTGAACATGCTAAGTGCACTCCTGCCTCTTTGCATGTGCTGTCCTCTCCGGCTGGAATGCTCTTCCCTCATATAGCCTCAAGACTCCCTCCCTCTCTTCCTTGAGGCCTCTGTGTCTGTATCTTACTAGGGAGGCCATCATTGCCCAACTTATAATCGCAATCCCTGTCCCCCCAGACCCTGTTTATTTCCTTCTTTATTAAATGATCACTGGAAGTCTTGTCCATTGGTTGACTTTCTCCTCCCAGTAGAATGTTAAGTTCCAAAGCGGCAGTGCTGAACCATCATCTGACTGTTGAGTAAATGCTGAATCCTGCCTTCAAACAGGTCAGGTTCTTGGGGAGGTCCAAAAACTTAGGCAGGTGAGGCAGCAGATGCTTTCCACTGGTCTGGGATAGTCGAACGTCAGTGGGCACGGCAAAGCATCAGATGAGCAGACCCAGGGCAGCTGGGGCTCAAAGTGGGTGATTTTGCCTAGAGATCCATAGAAAGGGGAGCTCTCAGAGTCATTCTGGGGTGGGCGGGAGAGCTCCCCAGGAGCCATTCTCCCTTTTCTCAACTGTCTCTAATTTTCCTTGAGGCTTCACTCCCTTTTCCACTTTCAACCTGTTGGAGCAGAGAATGCGGCTTACACCCAGAAAACCACTCACTGACCTTCCTAGTTCACAGCCATGGGTTTAGAGGACAGTTGTGGGCCAGTTAGAGCCAGTGGGATGCCATGAGACCCACTGAACTGAGAAAGGGGCACTTCCCTTTTCAACGGAACCTTCAAGGAAGTAAGAGCTGGAGCTGCAGTAGCCGTCTTGTGCTCATAAAGAAAGAGGGGTGCCTGTCTGTGAACATAGTCAGTGTGGGGTGAGCAGAGCCAAGAGAGAGAAAGAAACATGAGTCACTGACCAGGCAAAACCCTGGACTTAGAATGTGCATGAACCCAGACTTATGCCATCTAGGTTTTGGTTTTCCACCACTTGGAACCACCAGAGATCCACCAATACAGCATGAGCAAGCTCACCTACCTGTGGGCAGGAGAATGACACTCCATGCACACGTATGTCATATGAGCACACAGGAGAAGGCAGGACAGAGCACCGAAGCAACAATGAATACACTGTGGATTCAGACACATCCTGGCTGCCTCAAGGGCCTCTGGGAATGACCCACTGGGCACAGGCCCTAAGATTGGCAGGGCCCAGGGCCAGAGTACAAGTGGAAGCCCACATACCATATGGCTAAATAGTTGCATGTTGTTATTGAAGCTAACAAACTGTTAAATCAAACATGTCCTTTTCTCTTACCTTGACAAATGTACCTTCATAACCATCTGGAAAGTCAGGTGACAGTGGAGACTTCTCCCACACAGTGACATGGGGGGAGATGGCACCAAGACCCCGTCCTGCCCCTTTCTCTGTTACCACTGACTCCATCCCAAAGCATAAGGGGCCTTGCACTCTCTGTGGACATGCCAACCCTTATGCCCAAGCACTGCCTACACCTCTGCAAACAGCTGCCCCTTGGTCACCCCTAGGTCCCAAGAATGCACCTCCTGGAAGTATGGCTTTCCCTCGGGAAGACAGATCCAGGGAAGAGGCCCATGCATGCCCTGAAAGTGGGCTCAGGGCCAAGTGGGCAGGAAATCCACGGTTCTAGATACTTAGAGAAAAGTGTGCAAGGGCAGGGCACAGGCTGCTGGTAGGTATGTCCCCGGTCCCACTGACTCCTTGTCCTGGGAGGAGAGGCCAGCCGGAGGAGGCAGAGGGCAAGGCATCAAAGCACAGTCCCTGGGAAAGGGTCCCTCTTGCCTGGGTTTAAGGATGGTACAGATTGATCCAGAGATACAGGGTAGTTTTGAATCCATCAAGAATGTGTGGTCTTGGGGTGTTTTCCCTCTTGACTAACATCCATCACTCTCGCTGCTTCCTGGAAATGGGAGATATTATGTAAAGAGTCAGTTTTCCTGAAATTTGTGCTTCTCCCAAGAACACCAGAGACTGCCACTTACTACCGAGGTGAAAGATACAGCAATGTGGGGAGCTGGTTAGTTTTTGTTGGGAGTCTGCTGGAGCCCCCCGGAACACAGGACAGAACAGCAGCAGTGCCAGCACAGAGGACATCTCCTGGGCGACCCAGGATTCCTTGTACCCAAGGTCAGGTTGCAGGAACACACATACAGCAGGACGCACGGCATCCTCCTGGTGCTCCTGCACTTCTGGGACTGGGGGCCATTTCGGGGAGCCACCAATTTGTTCCTGCTCTTGTCACCCTTGAGTCAATGAGCCTTGGGTAGCCCTCGGTGTGAGTGGGCGTGCGAGACAAACCACAGTGATAATACATGCTTTAAAAACAGGAACTCTGGGTTTGTTGGTGAATTTAGGGCTAGTTCTCTTTTCCAGCTCCCTCTCCCCAAGGAGGCCACGCTCGCATCTGTACTCTCACTGCCCATTCAGGCTATTTTTCTGCCATCTAGGGGAGTTGAGTGTCTTCCACAACCACCTTATCTCCTTCAGATTAGACACTTCCTGAGGAAGGAGGCCATGTGTGAGTCACTCTGCAACCATGGGGGCTGGGTACCAACATGGAAGAGATGGTGACAGTGAGTAATAGCAGTCCAGGGCTTGCCCAAGCCTGAGGCCATGGGCACCCTGTAAACACTGCAGGTTTCCCTCATGTTCTCTCCTACCTTTGTTTCGAACCTTCTAGTCCCCTCATGTATCTGGTTTCTGTCCCACTATATTCTGTGTCTATTCTTTTTCCCCAACACCTTCAGTTTGAAGACTTGGTTGAATGACTTGAATGTCTCATTCCCTCCCACCACCACCTCTAAGAATCTGCCTCTTGGATTTCCTTCACTGATTGATGCCTTGAAGCAGGCAGGTGGATGCTTCCCTGCCACCGCTACCCTTACACAGCCTGGCCTCTTAGGTCATGTCTAAGGTCTGGATATCTTGTTTGACCAAGGCAAGGGAGAATGGACCAACACAAAGTCTGATGATGCAGAGGACTGTAAGAGTATTCTTCAAAGAAGTGACCTCGATTTTGACATAGACTGTGAAGATTATGACGAAGGCAACTGAAATCATTGTGATAGTAAAGACCATATTGTGAGGCCGTCGATGATAACGATGACGACATTGCTGAGGGTGAAACTGATCACGTTGATGTTGTGAGAGTAATGGCAGGATGGTGATGTTGATGTTGGTGTTGATGAGACTGACAATGATAAAGGCGTTGGTGCCTTCACTGTGATGGTGATAATCACAGGGGATGATGGGGTGTCAGCATTGATGAGAGAGGAGGTGATACCAATGTTGATGGTACTGACAGTATCAGTGGGACAGTGGCAGAGATGTTGGTGCTGGCGAGGCTGGTGATGATGAAGATACTGCTGTCACGGCAGTGATGGAGTGATGACAGTAAGGCTGGTGCTGATACTAAGAGTGGAGGTGATACCATTGTTGCTGGTGAAAACGGTAATGGTGGTGCTGGTGTGCTGGTGTTGATACCAGAGTCAATGGTGGTGGCGTGATGATGACGACCACACCGTGTTTCACTCTGCAAGAGATGCAGTGATTAGACCTCACTCTTGCATAGCAGGAAGCATCAGTCCTGCCCTTCACCTACTGCTTTTCCTTGGCCTCTTTCCACTTCCCCTTTCCCGTCTCCTCCATGTTCCTTCCACCCTCTGAGGACTTCCCAGCCGGGAAGAACACTGCTGCCCCACAGGGACCAGGGCAGGGTTTACAGTTACAGCAGCAGCAGCAGCAGCTTTTCCTCCAGATGTTTCCAGGGCAGCAGCCAACTCTAGTTCTGGCAGCCCTGATCACACTGCAGTAATTACATTATTTGTGGCTTCAATTTTGAATCCATTTTCTGGTCTTTTACAGTAACTCAGTGGTTCATAGTCATTGCATGAGTCCACAGCCTGAATGCCATCCCCCCACCCCCTTTCCATGGCAATTGTAGTTATAGCAAAAATTATCCCAATCAATTTGTGTCTTAAAAGGAATTGAGTAGCCTAGAGAATAAGTGAAGGCGGAGGAGCCTGGGGAGCCCTGGGTTGAGTCCAGGCACACTCCGGTCAGCCTTGGAAGAAAACACAGACACTCTGTGAGCGCTGCTGCCTCTGGCGCTGCCTGGCAGTCACTCATCTTTTAATTTTCCACAAAACATGTAGAGATAAAGACAATAAGTGAAAGTCCCTTTCAATGGGGAAAGGCCCCCTGGGCCTCATGTGGAGGGAAGGACTAATTCAAGCAGTGCTGGCAGGGCAGGCGGTGCCAGGCTCTGTGTCCCTTCCCCCCACAGGGCCCGAGGTGGCTGGATCCAGCTAGAGGGGAAGAAAGTGGTGATGAAGATTTCTGTCTAGGGAAAATGAATTATCGCTGTATTAATTAGAATTTGCCCCAAGCCCCTTGGAAGAGTCCTAAAGATGCCTCAGGAGAAAGATCGAAGGAAAAAATAAAGATCATGGGAACATGGGGCTCCCTGAGGGATGGAGGGTGCCCAAAGGGGAGGGTGATCGAACAGCAGGAATATGCCAAGGTCTGACAGTGGTGCTTCCAGTCACAGCAGAGGGATGGTGTCTGTCTGGGGCATGTTATCAGAGGGACACTGAGGGTTGTGTGAAGATGGCACTTAATTTTTTTATTGAGGTATAAAATATAGTAAAGTGCATTAATGTTAAGCACATGAGTGTTACAAATTTTCACACAGAATTTCATTCATATGTCAGGCACCCATGTATGTAACACTGTCTCAGTCGAGATACAGAGTATTCCCAACACTTAAGAAGGGTCTCTCTTGCTCCTTCCCAGTCAATATCCACTCACTGCACACCATTCCCTCCCCCAGAAGAAATCTCTTTTCTTTCATTCAATACTACGTCTGTGAGGCTCATCCATGACGTTGAGTGGAGCAAGTTTACTCTTTTTTTAATTGCTGATTAAAATTCCATTGTATAATTATATCGCAATCTATCCATTCTCCTATTGATGGACCTTCAATTTGCTTCTAACTTTTGGTTATTATCATTAAAGTGGCTAGAAGCATCCTTGTAGGGACAAGCTTTAGTAGATACTGCCAAATAGTTCTCCTAAGAAATGCAAGGTTTTACTCCCATCAGCATTGTATAGAAAAAATAGGCCCACACCCCTACCTCCTACCAAACACAGAAAATCAACCTGAGATAGATTACAGAGCTAACTACGGAAGATAAAACAATGGCACTACTAGGAAAAAATAATGAGAGAATATGTTCATAACCTTAGGACAGACAAAGAGCCCCCAAGCAACACAAAAGGCATTAACCATAATGGAAAATATTGGTAATTTTGGCTTCTTTAAATTAAGAACTTTGCTCCTCAAAAGAAACGAGAGAATGTAAAGGCAAGCCCACATGTAATGGATATATGCAACAGAGATATCTCTTCAACAAAGGGTGCAAGAATATATAAATCAATAATATAGGCTGGGCAATGGTGGCTCATGCCTGTAACCCCAGCACTTTGGGAGGCTGAGGCAGGTGGATCGTGAGGTCAGGAGTTCGAGACCAGCCTGGCCAATATGATGAAACCCTGCCTCTACTAAAAATACAAACATTAGCCGGGTGTGGTGGTGCATGGCTGTAATCCCAGCTACTTGGGAGGCTGAGGCAGGAGAATCGCTTGAACCAAGGAGGTGGAGGTTGCAGTGAGCTGAGATGGCACTACTGCACTCTAGCCTGGGCAACAAGAGTAAAATTCCATCTCAAAAAAAAAAAAAGGACTTCCACAAATCAAACAGAAAATGACAAGCAACTAACTCAGTTTAAAAAGTGACTGAAAGGCTCAAAAAGGCCCTCCAAGAGAAAATATTTAAATGATCTATTAGCATAAGAAAATGTGCTTAACATCTCTAATCATCAGGGAAATATAAAATAAAGCCAGAGGGAGAGACTCACTACATAAACTACCAGAATGGACAAAATTTAAAAATAAAACTGACTTTACCAAGTGTCAGTGAAGACGTAGGGCAACTGCAAGTCTCATACACAGCTGCAGGGAGTGCAGACTGTGTAGCAGCTTTGGAAAACTGTCTGGCTGAACATATGCACATTCTGTGACCCCCACGCTTCCACTTCCAAGTACACACCCAACCAAGATGAGTATACATGTGCATCACAAGACGTCTACATGAATGTTCACAGCAGCAAGGCAGGTAATAGCCCCAAGCAGAAACTAACTCATAAGTGCAACAAAGGTGAAATTGATTTTTTTAAAATGGGGTATATTCATGTAACAGAATACTGTACGTCAATGAAGAACCATGGACTACGGCTATATTCAACCACGTAGTCAATCTCATGGATACGAGACAGAGCAAAGAGCAAAGCTCAAAAGAGTAGACACCGAATAATTTCATTTATGTAAAGTTCAAAAACAGCAAACATCAGTGTGGGACACCAGCAGTCAGAACGGAGGTAACCTTGGGAAAGGAATGACTGGGAGGGGCACGGGGGCTTCTGAAGGGCTCACATGGTCTATATCTTGATTTGGGTGGCAGTTCCTTTTTTCTTGATCTGGCTCGAGTAGGCATCTGTTTCTTACAAACTAATGCTCTTTGACCAAGCCAAGGCTCCATCCTCCCTTTCCTGCAGTCTCTCCTGCAATTCCCAGTACAGCACCTGCTGCTTCAGTCACTAGATTATAAGCTACATGGTGGCAGCAACCAGCAGCCTCTGCCTTACCCACTTTGGGATCCTCAGAACCTGGTACACAGTGGGTGCTCAACAGAGACTTCTCAAGTGCATAAACTAACCTCCTTGAAACAACTTGCATTTTCCACTCTACTTTCTGCTTTATCCCACTCCTCCCTGTTTCCCACCATCCTTCAAAGCTCAACTCAAACCTCTCCTCCAGGAAGCCTTCCTTCTTGTACCACAACCCTTCCGTAGCTCTCTCTCATTTTCTGGTTGTTATAATTATTGGTCCTATGACCTAGCTTCCTTGGGCATGACCGCTAAAAGGCAGGGCCTTTTCTCCTGCAGGGATCATAAGGAACAATATTCATTAAGTGAGTCTGACACTTTCACTTGTGTACCCAACCAAACCACCCAGACTGATGCTGTGCTTCCTGTGTGCCAGGCCCATGCCAGGTTCCAGAGTGGAGCAGCAGAAAGGCATGGGGGCTTGCAGACAGGTGGAAGACATGTACAGTAATCACATAACCTCTCTTTTACACACACAGGTCAGGCTTGTGAAAGAAAAGTTCAGTGTTACACGATAAAAGCAAGGAGACTTGACCTTGTCTAGGGGGTCGGGAAGGACCTCCGTGAGAACTCGAAGTTTGAGAGGAGAAGAATGAGTTGGTGAGACAAAGGGCAGGAGAGGGTGGGCTGGAGAAAGGGAATTGCAAGCAGAGGGAACAGCATGTGTGGAAGCCCAGAGGTGGGAGGAAGCATGGTACCCTGAGGAGGGCAGGTGTGTGGAACCAAGGGCCTAAGGGAGCAAATGGCATGGATGTGGCTGGAAGGTCAGGTTGGGGCTAGACTGGAAAGGCCCTCATGGGTTCTGATGACCATTTGGGGAAAGACCATGAGATGTTCCATCCAAGATTTTTTTTTTTTTTGAGACAGAGTCTTGCTCTGTTGCCCAGGCTGGAGTGCAGTGGCGCGATCTCACTGCAACCTCCGCCTCCCGGGTTCAAGCCATTCTCCTGCCTCAGCGTCCTGAGTAGCTGGGATTACAAGCATGCACCATCAAGCCTGGCTAATTTTTTAGTAGAGATGGAGTTTCACCTTGTTGGTCAAGCTGGTCTCAAACTCTTGACCTTGTGATCCATCCTCCTTGGCCTTCCAAAGTGCTGGGATTACTGGTGTGAGCCCCTGCAGCCGGCCTTATCCAAGATTTTAAGAAAGCAAGTCATCTAATCTGGTCGGGGGGAGGTGGGCATGGAGGAGGGCTGTGGCTTCGCTCATGTGGAAGCCTAGGGCTAGAGTTTCAGGAGTTGGGAGTTTCTGTCTTGGGCCTGCTCACCAATGGCTTGGCAGTTTCATATAGAGCAGGGCTGTAATTTCCTGGACAAAGTACCTCTGGGAAGGCTCAGAAACTCTGCCCTGGGTTCCCTGCCTGGCTGAGGAAGGTCTCTGTGCTGAATCACAGGTGTACCACTAGGGAGTTACTGTATTATTTTAGTAATTTTTAGAAAACATGGAAAACCCAGCCTAGCTTTTTGTGGGTGATTGTACCCACGTGGGCCTCTGTACTCTGATTCCAGGCATTTGTTCTGTATCCTGACCTTTTTATTGAGCAGTTTTGGTTGAGTTCAGTCATTTTCTGGCTGGACAAGTCCGGGCAGAGGTTGTCAGCATGGACTCTCAGCAGGGAGATGCGCACTTCACTGCAAAGGGTTGGCTGCAGGGCATGCTGGGAAAAGAGTGGGAGGACACAGGCAGGGAGGGGGCACAACAGCAGAGAGAGGCGTCACGGGTGAAGGATCACTCTTAAGATGATCCAGGCTAAACCAGTGTGGGGCACTTCTTGTCTGTCTGCAGGTCAGCTCTGACATTCAGCAGAGTCACCTTAAAAATGTCAGCAGTGGCCGGGAGCAGTAGCTCACGCCTGTAATCCTAGCACTTTGGGAGGCCAAGGCAGGTGGATCACCTGAGGTCAGGAGTTCGAGACCAGCCTGGCCAAAATGGTGAAACCCCATCTCTACTAAAAATACAAAAATTAGCCGGGTGTGGTGGCATATGCCTGTAGTCCCAGCTACTCAGGAAGCTGAGTGAGGAGAATCGCTTGAATCTGGGAGGCGGAGGTTGCAGTGAGCTGAGATTGTGCCACTGTACTCCAGCCTGGGCAACAGAACAAGACTAGCAAGGCCCTCATGGGCTCTGATGATGATCTGGGGACAGACCTCGGAAAAAAAAATGTCAGCAGTAACTGCACTCAGTATCAGGGACTCTCTGACGGCTAGCACACAAGGCAAGGAGAAGCAGGTGAGTGGGACATAGAAATTGGGTCACTGACCTAGTGGTTAAGTGCAATAAGAGTAAAGTCCTATATCGTACTTCCTACATGCCAGACACTATTCTAAGCACTTTACAGAAATGCATCCCTTTCGCAGAGGAGAAAACTGAGGCACAGAGTATTTTGTCCAAGGTCACACAACTAATATCAGAGTTGCTAGGATGCAAGTCCAAGCAGTCTGGCTCCAAGCCCAAACCAGGTGGAAAAGGCTCTGAACCTACCTGGAGCTCTGGCCCGTTCCCAGGGTCTTGGACACAAATTCAGTGCCTCCCCTCCCCAGACCAGGAAGAGAACAGAGGCAGGAGCTGCACACTCACCCTTTTTGGTAGCCTCGAAGCTGTCATGGAAGTGAATCCTCTGTATGTCATAGGTCAAGGTTGTATTGGGCAGCAGAGTCCTGTTCCTGTTGATGATGTTGGCAGAAAATCGAAAGGCATGCTCCTCGGCGTTCATGACCTGGGCGTTGGGGCCGTCCGCATACTCAAAGATTCCTCCTGTGAAAGATGGGTA
Source organism: Cheracebus regulus (assembly GCA_963574635.1). Taxonomy (NCBI): domain Eukaryota; kingdom Metazoa; phylum Chordata; class Mammalia; order Primates; family Pitheciidae; genus Cheracebus; species Cheracebus regulus. Next base: position 26,799 of record CAUYQU010058061.1, read on the forward strand.
AAATTGTGTGTGGTTGGGAGGAGGGATGGAGCTCTAGCAAGCATGCTTGGCTCAGAAGGTTTTATAGACAAGCTGCCCACTCCCTGAAATGTTCAATAATATCCTAGGTAATTGTCATACCTAAAACGTGTGCAGGAGCACAAGAAATACGAAAATCCTCCTCGTTCATTTCACTCAACCAGCAAATTCCTGATAACAGAGCCCGACAGGGCCAAAATAAGATTACCAACTTATTAATATTGCTGTGAAAATTCTCAATAGAATTCTGGCAAGCAGAATCTGCCAGAATATTACCAAGATAATATACCATGACCAAGCAGAATTTTATTCTACGAATCTAAGACTGGTTCAATATAAAGAAATCTATGAATATCATTCCATCACATCAATAGTTCAAACAAGAAAAAAATATATAATCAACTCACAAAATGCAAGAAAGCATTTGATAAAATGCAATATCTATTGCTGTTAAGAATGCTTAATAAAACAGCTCCAGAGAGATACTTCCTTGAAGCATCTTTCGCTTGAATCAGCCTTTAATATCATACTAATGATGAAAAACTAGAGGCATTCTCATTAAAGAAAAACAAGAGGCATGGGGGAGGATTCATACCACGCCATTAAGCAGCGAAATAAGAAAGAAAAATAATTTAGAGGCACAACATTTGGTAAGAAATAAATTCTTATTTGCAAGTGGTATAAAAACTCTTAAAATAATTCCTAAACATGAAAACAAGTAAAAGCTAGTAGGCGAGTTAAGTTAAATGACCAGTTAGCACAAATTAATAGTGTTTCTTCATATCCATGCCAATCAGTAAAAAAACTTAATAGCAAATGAATTCCTTTTACAATACCAGCAAAAAATTAAATAGCTAATAATAAACCAAATAAGAAGTGTGCAATTCCAGTTTTATTTATTTATTTATTTATTTGAGATGGAGTTTCCCTCTTGTTGCCCAGGCTAGAGTGCAATGGCGCGATCTCGGCTCACTGTAGCCTCTGCTTCACAGGTTCAAGCAATTCTCCAGCCTCAGTCTCCCAAGTAGCTGGGACTACAGGCACTCGCCATTGTGACAGGCTAATTTTTGTATTTTTCATAGAGATGGGGTTTCACCATGTTGACCAGGCTGGTCTTGAACTCCTGACCTCAAGTGATCCACCTGCCTTGGCCTTCCAAAGTGCTGGGATTACAGGTGTGAGCCACTGCACCTGGCTGCAATTCCAGTTTTGAAACACGACAAAAACAGACTGGGAGCAGTGGCTCATGTCTGTAATCCCAGCACTTCCGGAGGCCAAGGCAGGAAGATCACGACTCAAGCCAGGAGTTCAAGACCAGCTTGGGTAACATAGTGACACATTGTCTTTACAAAAATAAAAAAAAACACCTTTGGTGAGAGATATAAACGTAGCCTTAAGTGAAGACGCATGGTGTTTTTCTGAATAGTAAAGTTCAAGTGCAGAGGTGTCAATTTTTCCAAATTAATTTTTCAGTTTAATTTAATTCCAATCAGAACCATGAAAGGATTTTTCTTTTCCTGATAAAATGGCTCTAAAATGTATCTGGAAGACTAAATATGAACTAATGACCAAAACATGTTTTAAAGAGAATGATGAGAGGTGAGTTGAACTGCCAGATTTTAAAATATATCATTAAGCCAAATAATTAAAATCATGTTGTAATAGCATGTGAAAACACAGACAGATCAAAGAAACAGGATGAAAAGCTCCCATAAAGAGACTCAAGTAGAGATAAGCATCCAAAACATGAGAAAGATGGCTATTTCCAATCAGTAAGTAAATGAATTATTCATTAACTGTGCTATGACAATTATTCAATTATTTGGAAGAAATTGAAGGTAGAATTCAATCTTAATCTATACATAAAATAAATTCCAGATAAATTAAAGATTAATGGCAAATGGATAAGGGGAGGAGCAGAGAAAATACTATAAAAGCACCAAAAAAGAAAATACAGTGAATATTATACAATATTGGGTAGAGGAGGCCTTTGTAAGTCTTTCAAAAAAGTTAGAAACCATAGAAGAAAGATTGATAACTCCACAAAAATAACATAAAACTTCTACCCACCAAAAGTACCATAAACAAAATTAAATTACAAACACATATAAATAAATATTTGTAACATATATGGGAGCATAAAGATGGATGCTCTTATTTTATAAAAAACACTTAAATTCAACAAAAAGGACAAATACTTCCATAGAAAAATATGCAAGGGACAAGTATGAACATTTAACATAAGAAAAGAAAATAATACAAATGAGCTATTAATAAACGAAGTAGTGTGCAACTTCCCTAATAATTAAATAAACTCAATTTAAGCCAACAATGAGATATCATGTTTTGCTCATCCAGTTGGTAAAGATACAACATAAACCATGACTCCAGCTTTGGTGTGGGAATAGTTGTTTAGAAATAGACACCCGCTGAACTGTGGGTGGAGGAAACTATATACCCAGCCTGTCTTGATGGACATTAGAAATTTACCAAAAGCCATAAAAATGTCCACGCCTTTGACTCAGTACTTTCATTTCTAGAAATTGACTCCAACAGCAACAATGGGCACATGGATCACATACGGGGAAGGAGATCTAGGGGTGTCCAACCAGAGAAATAGTAAACTATTGTATATGTATTTACATATAATCACACACATTTAATGACACAGGAAACATCCATGATATATTTTTAAGTGAACAATGAAAGTTTCTGGCAGAGGTGCTGTACAATTCCCTTTAGAAGAAGAAGAGGAGGAACTTCTGTCTTTAACATAAGAATAGAAGAAGACTTTTTTTTTGTTGTTCTTAATGCCTTTCTGTATTTTTTCTAATAAAACCCTTATTATTTGTAATAATTGATTTGATTGAGGTATTTTTACGTTCTACAAGATTCACCCACTTTAAAGTGTACAATGATTTTTACTAAATTTACTGAGTTCGATGACCATAAGCACAATCCTGTTTTAGAGCCTTCTCATCACCCGATAAGATTCCCCATGCCCATTTACAGTGAATTATAGTTTTCATTCCCGCTCCCAGGCAACCACTAATTTTCTTTCTGTCACTAGAGATTTGTCTTTTCTGAACATTTCATACAAATGGAATCATGTAATAGGTGGTCTTTTGCATCTGGCTTCTTGCATTTAGTGTGCTTTTGCAGTTCATCCACATTAGTATCATGTATCAGTACTTTATTCCTCTTTATTGCTAAATATTATTATTTTGTATAGACGGATCACATTTTATTTATCCATCAACCGGTTGATGGGTATTAGATTGTTTTAATTGCTTTGAAAATTCTTTTTTTTTTTTTTGAGACGGAGTTTCGCTCTTCTTACCCAGGCTGGAGTGCAATGGTGTGATCTTGGCTCACCGCAACCTATGCCTCCTGGGTTCAAGCAATTCTCCTGCCTCAGCCTCCCGAGTAGCTGGGACTACAGGCATGCACCACCATGCCCAGCTAATTTTTGTATTTTTGGTAGAGACGGGGTTTCACCATGTTGACCAAAATGATCTCGACCTCTTGACCTCATGATCCACCCGCCTCAGCCTCCCAAAGTGCTGGGATTATAGACGTGAGCCATCGGGCCCGACCTGAAAATTCTTAAAAGTAGTGGTTTCCAGTCTCCGGTCATGTAAGAAGCTTGAAAGTCTGTCCTAACAACCAGTGAAAGCTGAACAAACTGAAAAATCAACAACTCTTCTCAGATCTGTAAGAGAAGTGAGGTCACAGAGCAAACCGCTGCCCTCAGAATTGGAGAGATAAGTAAATAGAAAGAATTACAACTTATTGGAGCAGAAACCTCCATGGGAGTCGGTGTGCAGGTAGGAAAACTGAAAGTGTAATTGACAAGTTGCTGGAGGCTCAGTATGGATAAGTCTGAGACAAAAACCTCAGGGGAGGACTTCACTGGGCCCCCACGCTTTTGTGAGTTTTACTCCTGGGGTTCTACCAGGTTCTTAAGTGAATATTGGAGAAAAATCCCCATGTGCTTCTGGCAGTGGAAGGGGAAAGGGGAAAAGGAATCATTTTGAAATATGCCAGTGCATTCTGTTCTTTTTAACAAGGTTTATCCTCAGGGAAAACTAGTTAGCTAGATCCTAACCTGCTGGGGTTTAATGAGACTAATTGACCTGGTGGAAGGGAAATACTCAACTCCAGCCCACCCTAGCCATCCTATCCCATTTACACATGTGTGTTGCAGGGGAGAAGGACTTGTGAAGTTCACAGCCCAGGGGCACAAACTCACCGAAAGACTAAAAGGTAATCATAGCACTATAGAATGCTTTCCCTGTCCCCACACCTTACCACTACATCACTAAAGGCCTTATTTTCAGCAGTTCCTTTTACCCTTTCACCAGTACATCATGTCCGGCTATTAAGAAAAAATTACTGGGCATACTAAAAGGCATAAAAACCATAGTTTGAAGAGACAGAGCAAGCATCAGAACCAGATTCAGATATAGCAGGGAATTTGGAATTATCAGACCAGAAATTCAAAACAACTATGATTAATATGCTAAGGGCTCTAATGGATAAAGAGGACACCGTGCAAGAACAGATAGGCAAAGAGATGGGAATTCTAAGAAAGAAAAGAAATGTTAGAGATAAATAAACAACACTGTAACAGAAATGAAGAGTGCCTTTGATAGGCTTATAAGTAGATTGAATGCAGCTGAGAAGAGGGTGTCTGAGCTTGAGGGTATCTCAATAGAAACCTCCAAAACTGAAAAGCAAAGAGAAGAAAGACTGGAAGAAGAAAACAGAACATCCAAAAACTGTGGCTGTCAAGATGTCTAATGGAAATGCAAGAAGGAGAAGGAAGAGAGAAATGATCAGGAGAAATATGTCTTTCCTTAAATTAATGTCAGACACCAAACCACGGATCTAGGATTCTTAGAGAACACCAAGCACCGAACAGGAAATATGCCCCCAAAATGACACTGAGGCATATCATTTCCAAACAACAGAAAATCAAAGATCACGAAAAAAATCCCGACAGAAGCCGGAGGAAAAATACATCTTATCTATAGAGAAAAAAAGATAAGAATTACACCTGACTTCTCTTCAGAAACCATGCAAGCAAGAAGAGGGTGAAGTGAAATATATAAAGTATTGAGAGAAAATAAACACCATCCTATAATTCTGTATCCTGAGAAATTATCCTTCAAAAGTGGAGAGAAATAAAGACTTTCTCTGACAAACAAAACTCAGTGAAATTTGTTGCCAGTAGATCTGCCTTACAAAAGATGTTCTTTAGAGAGAAGGAAAATAATGTAGGTCAGAAACTTCAATCTACATTCAAGAAGAACACTGAAGAAAGAATAAGTGAAGGTAAAAATTTTTAAAAATGTATTTTTCTTATTCTTGATTTAACAGAAAATAGTTTGTTCAAAATAATAGTAGCAACGATGTATTCAATATATTCACTTCTGTAGCTTATGTATGAGCAAAATGAATGACAGTAATGATATAAGGATGGAAGGGAGGAATTAGGATTATTTTGTTGTTATAAAATACACTATGTATGAAGCAGTATATAACATTATTTGAGAGTGGACTTGGATTAGTTGCACATATATATTGCAAACTCTAAGGCAACTACTAAAAAAAGTACCATTGATATGCTAAGTGAGGAGAGGAAATGAAATGATAACATGCGCCATTAAATCACGAAAGGCAGAACTGGGCTGGAAGACAAAAATAGAAACAAAGAACAAGGGCAACAAATAGAAAACAATGACAAATAAGGTAGATATTAATCCAGTTATATCAATTCTCATTTTAAACATCAAGGTCTAAATGCATCAATTAAAAGACAGAGATTGTCAAAGTGGATCAAAAAACAAGATTCAACTATATGTTGTCTACAATAAACCTACTTTAACTATAAAGACACACATACAATAAAAGTAAATGAACAGATGAATAATGTATTCCTTGAATGCAAGGATGGTTCAAAACATAACAACAGATCAATGTAATATATCATATTGACAGAATAAAGGGGAAAAAATGTGATCATCTCAATAAATGAAGAAATGGCACTTGACAACATTCAACAATCTTTCATGATAAAAGATAATCAGCAACTAGGAACAAAAGGAAACTATCTCCACATAATAAAAGCCATTTATGAATAACCCACAGCAAATGTCATACTCAATGGTAAGAGACTGAAAGCTTTTCCTCTAAGATCAGCAACAAGGCAAGGATGTCCACTTTCACCACTTCTATTAAACACTGTACTGCAAGTTCTATCTTGAGCAGTAAAACAAGAAGAAGAAAAAATAAGACATCCAAGTTGGAAGTGAAGAAGTAAAATTATCTGTCTGCAGATGATACAGTCGTATATGTAGAAAACCCAAAGTATTTCACAAAAAAACTGTTAGAGCTAATAAAGGAATTTGGCAAAGTACTAAAATACAAAGTCAATACACAAAACCAGTTGCATTTCCATACCTAACAATAAACAATCTGAAAAAGAAATCACAAAAATAATTCCATTTATAATAATCTCAAAAAGGACAAATCACTTAGGAGTTAACCAAGGAGATGAAAGACTTGTACAATGAAAACAATACGGGCAAAAGATTTAAACAGACAGTTCTCAAAAGAAGACATGCAAATGGCAAGCAGGCATTTGAAAAGGTGCTCAAATCATTGATCATCAGAAAAATGCAAACCCAAACTACCATGAGCTATGATCTCACCCCAGTTAAAATGGCTTATATCCAAAAGACAGGCAATAATAAATGCTGCTGAGGATGTGGAGAAAAGGGAACCCTCATTCTGTGTTGGTGGGAATGGAAATTAGTACAATCACTGTGAAGAACATTTGGAGGTTCCTCAAAAAATTAAAAATAGAGTAATGTCATTGCTGGGCATATGTCTGGAGGAAAGGAAATCAGTGTATTGAAGAGTTATCTGCACTCACTTGTTTGTTGAAGCACAATGACCAAAATTTGGGAGCAACCTAAGTGTCCATCAACAGATGAATGGATAAAGAAAATATGGTGCTTACACATAATGGAGTACTATTCAGCCATAAAAAAGAATGAGAGCCTGTCATTTTCAACAACATGGGTGGAACTGGAGGTCATTATGCTAAGGGAAATAAGCTAGGCACAGAAAGACAAACATCACATGCTCTCATTTGTTGGATCTAAAACCCAGAACAATTGAAATCATGGATATAGAGAGTAGAAGGATGGTGACCAGAGGCTGGGAAAGGTAGTGGTAGGGTTGGAGGGGGGAAGTGGGGGTGTTTAAGAGGTACAAAAAAGAAATTAGAAAGAATTAGTAAGACCTAGTGTTTGATAACACAATAGGATGACTATATTCATTAATAATTTAATTGTACACTTAAAAATAACTAAAAGAGCATAATTGGATTGTTTGTGACACAAAAGATAAACACTTGAGGAAATGGCTACCTCATTTCCCATGATGTGATTATTACATATTGCATGCCTGTATGCCTTATAAGAAATAATAAAAGATGTTCTTTAGAGAGAAGGATGATAATATAGGTAAACATCTTATATACCTCATAAATACATACACCTATTGTGTACCCACAAAAATTAAAATTTAAAGTTTAAAAAACCCTTCAAAATGTTGTTGAAGGAAATTAAATACGACATAAATAAATGTAAACACATCCCATGTTCATGAACTGGAAGACTTAATATTGTTAAGGTGTCAATACTACCCAAATGATCTGTAGATTCAATGAAATCCTTATTACTTTTCAATGTCAATGAAAATCCCAAGGACATTTTTTTGCAGAAATAGAAACACCAATCCTAAAATTCATATGGAATTGCAAAAGACCCCAAATAATCAAAAACAATCTTGAAAAAGAAGAACAAAGCTGAAAGAAATTTCCTTATTTCAACACTTACTACAAAGCTACAGTAATCAAAACAGTGTGATACTGGCCTAAGGACAAACATATAGAGTCCAGAAATAAAACCTCACATGTATGGTCAAATGATTTTTGACAAAGGTGCTAAGACCGCTGAATGGGGAAAGGGCAGTCTTTTCAACAAATATTGCTGGAGTAACTGAATTACTTAACACCATATACAAAAACTAACTGAAAATGGATCAAAGACTTAAATGTAAGACCTAAAACTGTAAAACTCTTAGAAGAAAACAGAGAACAAAGTCTTCATGACATTGGATTTGGCAATAATCTCTTGGATATGGGGCCAAAGGCACAGACAAGAAAAGAAAGACAAATTGAGCTTAATAAAAAAATTTCCAAATAACTGTGTGTCAAAAGACACTATTAACAGAGTAAAATGCAACCTACAGAATGGAGGAAGATATCTGCAAATCATATACCTGATAAGGAATTAATATCCAGAACATAGAGAACTTTTAAAACTAAAAAAAAAAACAAAATAAACAACCCTTCCCAAAAATATATAAAGGACTTGACATTTCTCTAAAGAAAATATACAAATGGCTAATAAACACATAAAAAGATACTCAACATCACTAATAATTAGAAAAATTCAAATCAAAACTACAATGAGATACTACCTCACACCCAGTAGGATAGCTACTATATAAGAAAAGAAGTGTTGGTGAGGATGTGGAGAAACTGGAACCTTTGTGCCCTGTTGATAGAAGTGTAAATTGTACAGCCACCATGGTAAACAGTATAGCGGTTCCTCAAAAGATTAAAAATATAATTACTATATATCTAGCAATTCTATAATTACTATATATCTAGCAATTCTTCTGGATATATACCCAAAGGAATTCAAAGCAAAGACTCAAATAGATATCTGTACACCTATTTTCTTAGCAGCGTTACTCACAATACCTAAAACATGGAAGCAACACAAGTGTCCATTGATAGGTGGATGAATAAGCAAAATGTGGTATATACACACAATGAAATATTATTCTGTCTTAAAAAAGAAGGAAATTCGGACACATGTTATGACATGAATAAACATTGAGAACATTATGCTAAGTGAAATAAGCCAGTCACAAAAAGACAAATACTGTGTGATTCCACTTATGTGAGGTACTTAGAGTAGCCAAAATCAAATAATCGAAAAATAGAATGGTGGTTTTCAGGGCCTAGAGGAAGGGGGAAAAGTGGAGCTATTCTTTATAGATATAGAGTTAAAGAGTTTCAGTTTTACAAGATGAAAAGAGTCATGGAGATGGATGGTGCTGACGGCCGCACAACGTTGTGAATGAACGCATTTAGTACCAACTGCACACTTAAAAATGGCTAAGATGGCAAATTTTGTGTTATTTGTATTTTACCACAATAAAAAAGTAAAGGAATGAAGACACACCGTGCTAATAGTCAAAAGAAAGTGAAAGTAGCTGTATTCAGACAGAAAAGACTTCAGGTCAAGGAACGTTATCAGAGATAAAGAGAAGCATTACATAATGATAAAGCAGTCAATTATCTGAGAAGATGTAACAATCCTCAATGGATATGTGCTTAATAAGAGAGCATCAGAATACATGAGGCGAGGAGAAATGGTTGAATCTACTATTATACTTGGAGACTTCAACACCTTTTTATCAGAAATGGACTGATCAAGTTGACAGAAAATCAGTAAGGTTATAGTTAAACTCAACAACAACCTCAATGAACCAGATATAATGTACATTTACAGACTACTTCAGTCAACAACAGCAGATTACACATTCTTCTTAAGCTCACATGGAACATTCAGCAATATAGACCACGTTCTGTTCATAAAGCACATCTTAACAAATTTAAAAGAATAGAAATGATATAATGTCTACTCTCAGACCACCATGGAATTAAACTAGAAACCAATAACAGAATGAGATCAGGGAAATCCCCAAATACTTGAAGATTAGACAGTGTTCCTCTTCCCTTTCCCCTTATTCCTCTTCTTCCTTCTTTGGCCTTCTTCTTCCTCCCTCTCTTCCCCATCCTCCTCCTTTTTGTCTTGCTATGTGGACTTAAACTCCTCTGCTCAAGTGATCCTCCCACCTCAGCTTCCAGAGTAGCTGGGACTACAGCCGCATATCATTGTGCCCAGCTTAAACAATGCACTTCCAAATAACACATGGGTCACAAAAGAATTTTTAAAATGTTTTGAATGAAATAAAAATGAAAACATAAATTATAAAAATTTGTGGGATGCAGTGAAAACAGTGCATAGAAAGAAATTTATAGCACTGAATGCATACAATAGAAAAGAAGAAAGATCTAAAATCAATAATCCAAGCTTCTATCTTAGAAAACTAGAAAAAGAAGAACAAATTAAATCCAAAGTCAGCAGAGAAAAAGAAATGATAAAAATTAGAGCTGAAATCAATAAAATTGAAAACAAGAAATCAATAGAAAAATGTCAATGAAACCAAAAGCTGGTCATGTGAAAGACAAATAAAATTGATAGTCTTCTAATCTGGTCAACTAAGAATAAAAAAGAGAGAATACAAATTGTTAGTACCAGAAGTGAAAGAGGGGACATCATTACAGATCTCATGGACATTAAAAAGATAATCAAGGACTATTAGTAACTCTATGTCCACTAATTTGATAACCTATATGAAATGAACCAATTTCTTAAAAAACACAATTTGTCAAAATTCGTGCAAGAAGAAAGAGACAATTTGAATAGGACTATCTGTATTAAGGACATTAAGTTAATAATAACCTTACAAAGCAGAAAGCACCAGGCCCTGATGAGTTCACTGGTAAATTCTACTAAACAATTAAGAAAGAAATAATGCAAATTATCTACAATCTATTTCAGAAGATAGAAGCAGAGGACTATTCTTAACTCATTTTACAAGGCCAGCATTATCCTAATACCAAAACCAGACAAAGACATCACAAGAAATAAAACTACAGATCAATATCTCTCATTAATACAGATACAAAAATCCTCAACAAAATGTTAGCAAATCGAATCCAACAATGTATAAAAAGAACTATACAACACAAAGAAGTGGGATTTACCCCAGGTATGCAAGGCTGTTTCAAGATTCAAAAATCAATTAATGTAATCTCTTATATCAATATCAATAGGCCAAAGAAGAAAAATCACATGATCATATCAATAGATGCAGAAAATGCATATGACAAAATCCAACACCCCATTAATGATAAAAACTCTCAGTAAACTAAGAATAAAGGGGAATGTCTTCAACTTCATAAAGAATATTAATAGCAGAATACACATTCTTCTCAAGCACATCTACAAAAACCCTACAGTTGACATCACACATAATAGTGAGAAACTTGAAGCTTTCCCACTAAAATCAGGTGCACAGCAAGGATGTCTCTTCTCCCACTGCTTTTCAACATCACACTGGAAGTCCTAGCAAATGCAGTAAGACAAGAAAAGGAAATAAAAGAAATTCAGACTGGAGAGGAAGAAATAAAACTGTCTTTGTTTACAGATGACATGATTATCTATGTAGAAAATCCACATGAATCAGGAACAAAAGAGAAAACTGCCTCTTGGAACTAATAAACCATTATAGAAAGGTGGCAGAATATAGGTTAATATGCAAAAGTCAATTGCTTTTCTATATACCAGCAGTGAACACATGGAATTTGAGATAGAAACAAGACCACTTACATTAGCATGCAAAGAAAAGAAACACTTTGATTATAAATCTAACAAAATACGTACAAGATATAGTTAAGGTAAAACTCAAAACTTTAATGAAAGAAATCAAAGAATAAATAAATAAATGGTGAGACCTTCAATGTTCATGGATAAGAAAAGTCAGTATTTCAACATGTCAGGTTTCCCCAATTTTATTTATAGATTCAATGTAATCCCAATCAAAATCTCAGCAACTTATTTTGTGGCTATTGAAAAACTGATTCTAAAGTGTACACAGGCAAAAGACCAGAATAACCAAGGCAATATTGAAGGAGAAGAATAAGGTTGGAAGATTGACACAGCTCAACATCAAGACTTACTATAAAGCCACAGTAATCAAGATAGTGTGATAGACAACAGATAATTGGAACAGAATGGATAGTTTAGATACAGACCCACATAAATAAAGGCAACTGATCTTTGACAAGGGAGCAAAGGCAATACAGTGGAGAAAAGATAGACTTTTCAACAAATGGGCTGGAACAACTGGACATCCACATACAGAAAAAGAATCTAGACTCAGATCTTACACCCTTCACAAAAATGAACTCAAAATGTGTCAGAGACCTAAATGTACTATGCAAAACTGTAAAACTTCTAGAAGATAGCATAGGAGAAAATCTAGATAACCTTGGGTTTGACAATGGCTTTTCAGACATGATCCATGAAAGAAAGAATTGACAAGCTACATTAAAATTAAAATTTTTGGCTCTGCGAAAGACACAGTAAAGAGAATGAGAAGCAAACCACAGATTGGGACATATCTGATGATGGACTTTTTTTTTTTTTTGAGATAGAGTCTAGCTCTGTCACCCAGGCTGGCATGCAGTGGTACGACCTCGGCTCACTGCAACACCTGCCTCCTGGGTTCATGTGATTCTCCTGCCTCAGCCTCCTGAGTAGCTGGGATTACAGGTGCCCACCACCATGCCTGGCTAATTTTTTTATTTTTAGTAGAGACAGGGTTTCACCATCTTGGCCAGCCTGGTCTCAAATTCCTGACCTCAAGTGATCTGTCTGCCTCGGCCTCCCAAAGTGCTGGGATTACAGGCACTAGCCACCATGCCTGGCCTGATGATGGACTACTATTCAACATATGCAAACCACTCTTAAAATTCAACAAGAAGAAAAAAGTGGGCCAAAGACCTTAACAGAAGATATACAAATGGAAAATAAGCATATGAAAGGTATTCCATATTATATGTCATTGGGAAAATATAAATTAAAAAGATACCATTACACATCTATTAGTATGGCTAAAATACAGAACACCAGCAACAGCAAAGTCTGGCAAGGATGTGGGGCCACAGGAACTCTCATTCATTGCTGGAGAGAATGCAAAATAGTACAGCCACTTTAAAGGACAGTTTTCCAGTTTCTTATGAAATTAAACATACTCTTACCATGCAAGCCAGCAATGGCACTCCTTCCTATTTATACAAAAGAGTTGAAAACATGTCCACACAAAAACCTGCATACAGATGTGTATAGCAGCTTTATTCATAATTGCCCAAACTTGGAAGGAACCAAGATATTCTTCGGTAGGTGAATGGATACACAAACTGGCTACATCCAGACAATAGGATGTTATTCAGCGCATAAAAGAAAAGAGCTATCAAACCATGAAAAGATAAGGATAAAACATAAATGCATATCACTAAATGAATGAAGCCAATGTGAAAAGGCTACAGACTATATGGTTTCAACTACTGACATTCTGGAAAAGGCATAACTATGGAGATAGTAAAAAGACCAGTGGCTTCCAGCAGGTGGGGGTGGGAGGGATGCATTAGTAAAAGCACAGAGGAATTTTGGGGCAGTCAAACGATTCTGTGTGATACTATTATGTTGAATACATGTCATTACACATTGGTCAAAACCCACAGAATGTACACCACCAACAGTGAACCTTAATGCAAACTATGGACTTTGGATGATGATGATGTGTCAGCATAAGTTCATTCATTGCAGCAAATGTACGTCTCTGGTGGGGGATGTTGATAATGGAGGAGGCTATGCATGTGTGAGGGCAGGGTGTATACGGGAAATCTCTGTGCCTTCCACTCAGTTTTGCTGTGAATTTAAAACCGCTCCAAAAAATAAAATCTATGGAAAAGAAAGAAAGGGGATGTTTTAACAAGTGAACACATAACTCTGTCCCTTCCAGAGTACCCTTGTGAGCTGACAGTTTGTAACACTTAAGTGTGTACGAGTGTGCATAGAGATGCTGAGCACATGGATAAAGCAAGACAAGAAGAGTGCCTACCAAAAGTGAAGGGTGGTTTTCTCTGAGTGGAAGGCTCATGGGTAAATTTAATTTCCATCTTTGTGTTTTTCTGTATTTTTTAAAAGTTCTGCAGTGAACATGTGTTACATTTCTAATCAGAAAAGCCATCGTGATTGTGTGTATGTGTTTAAAGGGAAATAAATGATCAAAATACCATATGACCCAGTAATTCTATTTCTAGGAATATAAATTTAGAAAAAGTTGGAGATATATAAACACATTTATGGATAAGGATCTTTTTTAACATAATATTGAAAAAAAATAGAAACAACTCAATGTCCAAAAGCAAGAGTTTACTCAATATGTTAAAACCCACCCATATGGCAAGACAACTTGCAGGCATTATCAATCAAAGCATAGGAGGATACAGTGACTGAAATTGGATTCAAAATGTGAGAGGAATTTTATTCACATGATGCAAAGCGGGTACAAATGGGGCAGAAGAGGCCATGGGTTTTGCTGGAGCCCAGATGAGGGGTACATGAGGATTCGTGATGCTATTCTCTCTATGTGTGTATGACAGACATTCTCCATAATAAAATATTCCCAAAAATCATGACGAATAAAATGAAAACAGCAAATCACGGTGTTGCAATCAGAAAAGATACACAGTTAATATTACTTGCAGATGCTTATTACGGTTCCCTTAAAAACACAAGAGCATCAGGTGAAAACCTAGCAGAAAGTAAACAGAGAGCTCATCAAGAGGCCAGCTTGCTAATATAGAAAAACATATAGCCTCCCCACATAGCAGCAATAAACAGCAAGGAATTATAGGGGAAAAAAAGAGACTCTACTCACAAAAGCAACAACCAAAATAAAACACCTAACCATAAACGTGCAATTCCTATATCAAGAAAACTACAAAACTTTACTAGAGGACATAAAAGAAGACTTGAATAAATGGAGAGACATAACTTACCCCTTGGAAGGGATGGCTCAGTATTGTAAAGATGTCATTTCTCCTCAAATTAATTTATAAATTTAATGCAATTCCAATTAAAATCAACAAGGACATACCAGAAGGACACACACCAAAATGTTAACAGAGGTTCTTTCTAGAAAGTAAAAAGATAATGGATTGCTTTTGCTTGGTGCATTTTTTCCCCCCAAGTCCTCTGCATTGAAATAGAGCTTTGGTAATAAGAAAAAAACCAAAGCTTTAGTGAAATGCTCTTAAAGAATACTCAACGGCATAGAAAATTTTCATCCTCTCCCTGCTCCCCAATGCTACAAAATGATATTGCAGTACGATAATTATTTATCAAACAGAAAGCATATTTTATATTTACAGAAGAAAGACCAGAAGGATTTGTCCCAAAATGTTAACAGTGAATGTCTTCAGACAGGAGAAGTTTATGGATAATTTTTATCTTATTCTTTGTATTTTCTTGATTTTTCCAAAATTATTTACATCAAGTATGTATGATTACTTTAAGATGTGAAAACAAACAAGCAAAGAAACAAAAAAGCCTGGAGGGAGGTCTGAAGAAAGATACCTCCACCCATCCCAAATGGGGATAAAAAGTCAGGGGACAAAGCCGTCTCCATAGGGCTTCATACCTCTTCCTGGCCTCTCAGACCTTGGCAGGTGGGGAGGAGAGAAAAGAGAGGGGCTAATGTCTCAACAAGGGTGGTGACATGTCTCAGCCATTATGACCTAGGCCCAAGGGATGGAGCCTCTGTCTTATCCTATATAAAACAGCTCCATTAACACCCACCAATCTCTGCCTTGTGCCACCCTGTCACTGGGCCCTGGAATACCAAAAGAAGTCAGCACCAGGCTCCTGCTTCCAGAGAGTGCTCAGCTCCACAGGGCAGCCGAGAAGAACAGACAAGTAGCACATGCATGGCGTTCCACTGAGGTGCAATGCTGCGGAGGTTCCCAACTCAGGTTTCAACAACAGCCATGCTTCAGTCTGAAACCTAGCTCTATCCATTGGAGGAAGTTACTCAGTCTCTCTGAGACTCAGTTTCTCCATCTGCAAAATGGGGTACACATCTTAGAGGGCTGATTCTTGTGAGGAAGACATAAAATAATGGAGCTACTGCATGGCACGTGGTGAGGACTTAATACACGGTAGCTATCAAAGACAGAGAGAAACAATGAATGCTATTATACTATTCAGAAAACAGCAAATAAACGCTACAATGCCATTTAGAAAAACAAAGTGAATTGTGAGCTTCCACATTTTCTAGGGCAGGGTTGACAAACTTTGTCTGCAAAGGATCAGAGAGTAAATGTTTTAGATGATAAATATTTTTGGCTTTGTGGGCCAGCCGGTTGTCGTTGCAAGGACTCACTTCTGCCACTGTAGCATGCTGGCAGCCAGAGACAATGTGTCACAGTGGGCACAGCTGTGTTTCAATAAAACTTTATTTGCAAAAATACAGAATGGAGAGAGGTTGATTCATGGGTACAAATATACAGCTTGGTAGAAGAAATAAGAACTAGTGTTTGATGGATCAGCGGGGTGACTATTAATATAAGTTTACAATAACCTATTGTTTATTTCAAAATAGCTAATGGAGAATAATTTGAATGTTTCCAGCATAAAGACAATTATTTAAGATGATGAATATCTTAAGTATACTGACTTGATCTTTACAAATTATATGAATGTATTATATTATCACATGTACCCCCAAAACTCTGTACCTCTACTATGTATCAATAAAAACATAAAATTAATTCAGCAAACAGGTAGTGGGTGGCTGGATTTGGCCATCAGGCTGTGGTGTGTACTTGTTCTGTGGGTGGGCAGCCTTTATTTCAGAGGTGAGTGAGAGTTTCCTTAGGAAAAGCACCTCAGGGCCTGGGTAAAGAAGATAAGACTATGATGGAACGAAATTATGGTGCAAAAGAAGCAAAGACAGGATGCTGAAGTTTTTGAGTGGAGAGGGTGTGAGAGGAGGAGGAAGGCCTAAGAGAAAGGGAACAGAGGTGACGTGGGCCCCCAAAGGACAGAACCCAGGCCCAAAGGTGGGCGAGGCCAGTAACAGGAAGGGGCCATGTGCTTTTCATACAGCGATGTCTGGTGCTGCATTTCAAGTTGAGCCTCCCTTCCTTCCAGGAGCCCCACCATTAGAAAAGTTGCCCACCGAAACCTGACACCAGCTCCTTCTGTTTGGAAGAAAATGACAGAAGGTGGGCAGGGTCCAAAACAGGGTGAGTCAGGGCAGAGAGAGGCGCAAGAGGAGAGGTGAGAGGAGACAGAAGACTAATCAGAGGACACAGGAGCATGAGGTCATCCGGAGAAAAGGGAAGCCCGAGAGCATGGTGGGGAAGAGGCTGCCCCTCCACCCCCGAACTCAGTACAAGGAGGGGAGGTGCTCTAATGAGCCTGTAAGGGCAAGGTGACTGCAAAGGCTTGAATGTCTTGGGACACCTAGGCAGCAAATATTTGGGTGCACCACAGAGGTTCAGAGAGTGGGTTCTAGGCACAGGCAGACCTCGATTTGAAATTTGGTTCCACTCACAGGCTACCCCTTCCTCTAGGGAATTGTTCTCAGTGGGAGGGGCCCCCTTACCCAGGAGGATGGGCCACTCACCTGGGCCCCTGGAAGCAGCCTACAGTCAATAACTGACTAATAGTGAGTCACAAAAGGTAGTGCAGTCCCTTGCCTAGGGTGGGGACAGTCTGCAATGTGACATATTCTCCAGAGCCCCTCCCCCACACTCCCCACCTAGCATCAGGCAAAAGTCAGATCCTGGTAGAGGCACACCTCTGTCCAACCACGTCTCTTCCCAACCCCGCCTTGTTCGTTCCCCTACAGGGTTTTCCCGAAGAACACTCTTACCCTCTATAAACCCCACGCATCCAAATCCCTGCCTCAGGCTCTGCTTCCAGGGGACCTGATCTAAGACAGGGGTGACATTACTGGGGGACAGTGTCAATTGCACTTACTTTAGTGTTGTTGGAGGAGGGGAAGGGGACACTGAACCTCATTAACTGTTAAATAGTTAAGGTTCTCCAGTACCCTCTTCCTCCTGGGCCCTCGTGCTGCTTCTCCCTTCTGGGCAGCGGCTTCTAGAGAGCCCGCAGCTTTGGGAGCTCAGGGGTCTGACAGTTCTGGGTTCTAATCCAAGCTCCGCCCATGCAAGAAGGGCTGCTTTGGGTCTCAGCTTCTGGAGAGAGTTCCCTGCCCCACTGGAGGCTGCCCCACTTTCCACTGGCTCCTCTCCATTCTCTGCCTTCCCATACATTCCTCATGATCGTTATTTAAAGAGGCTAATAAGTAGGTTGGCACCGTTGATTAATGCATAATCTTAATCATGATTGCATAGTGTAATTGGCATTAATTTGAAGAGCCAGTTCATTATGAAAATAATTGTCACTGCTTTCTGCTTTAATAAAATGCAGCAGAGACACTAAGGCCGCTAAGGAAATGGGATAGGGGTGTGTGTGTGTGTGTGTAGGGAGGGGTGTGTGAGTAAGATGAGTCCCAGAAGACGTGAACAGGGAGGGGTGGAACAGGGTGCAGCTGGAATATTTTCTTCAAACAAAACCTCTGTGGAAGCCCAATGGGTAAAACAAATAATAATAATGACAACAGTAACAACTGACTCTGTTCCAGGGATGATGCTGCATGCCTTTCATTCACTACATTTAATACTCATGAGAACCTCTACAACCTCATTAGAGAGAAAGTAACATCGCCTCAATTTACCAGGAGAAAGGGAAGTCCAGGGAAGTTAAGGATGTTGCTAAAACTACTAAGTGGCAAATTCTCTTTTGCAACCAAAGCCAGTGGTATGCTGGAGCCAGTTAGTACCAGCTTTCTGGAGCCAATTGTTACATTTTCAGGAATTTTGAAACCCAATTATTAAACCATTGGCAGCCTGAAATCGGCCATAGTGAGGGTATTTACACCACAGAAATAAGCAAATGCTACAAATCAGGGATTTTTTTTTTCTTTTTTATTGGTGTGTCCTGCCCAAACCCATCTGGGTCATCTGAGCTCTCAAAGACATGTTGCTGCAGCTTCTGAGAAGGCTCTGTAGCTTCCTGGGCTCCGAGTATGACAAGAAAACCACAGCTCAAATCTAACCCCTAACTGAGAGCCAGGGTAGGGGAGGAAGGGTAGACCTGGCTATGTCAACGGTGAGCAACTTCTTTCTTGCTCCTTCTACTACGAGATGTTGTTATATGTTTCAGGAAACATTCTGAATACCCTAAGCATTAGTGCCTATATTTTTTTAAATTGCTTTTTATGCCTCCGGAAATGTCCCCAGTGGTGGAATTCCTCTGCCTCCCAGGTGAGGATGCTGTGGTGGCTGTGTCAAGGTGAATGCGACCTCCGAAACCAGGGGAAGCATTGTCACTATAGCCCTGTCACACTTCACCGTCAAGGACAAGGGTCTCAGAGGCAGCCCACCGCCCCAGCCCCCAGACTCCCTCCGTCTGAGCAAGATGATCCTAGAGTCCCCAGGCACAAGTGCTAGGCAGATAGGGGCAGAGGACCAAGCCCCTTGCTTAAGTTGCTGACCTCATGACTGTTTAGGTGTCCTCTGGAGCCTGTTGAGGTTTTCCTTTCTCTTCAATAACTCTGTGCTCTTAAATTTAGCCAAGCAGCCCAGCCAGCCTGGCCCAGAGCGCAGGGAGCCTAGGAGACTCAGGCAGGGCCTGAGGCCAGCTGCCACTGGGAAGAGTCCCAGAAGACAATCACCCTCCCAGCACCAGGCCCAGGCTCCATCTGTCCTCAGGGGCTGTTGCCTGCTCTTTCTTTTCTAGACTGCTTTGTTCTTTCTCTGAAGTTTCCAAGGTGTTGTGGAGATTAATTGAGACGCTGATCAGCGAGATTATTGCTAACAGTCTCTTCCCAGGGCCCGCCTCCCTGTCTGTTCTGATCAGGGTTCTCTTTGCTTCCTGCCAAGGCTCCTGCGGCTCAGTGCAGCTGTGGGCTGGAAGATCCAGGCTCTGCTCTCTGTTGTGCCTTAGCCAGCTCTTTGGGGGCCCTGGTGGTGCCTCAGAACCTGCATCTTAGGCAACTCTGTGCTCTCTCTCAACAGGAGGGGTGGGAGGGGAGGGCAGGGACAAGTCAGTTGCTTCCCCTGCTGGACATGGCACCTAGTTTACAGAGGCTGAGCAGCACCCAGTGAAAGAGTCCAGGGATGGGCTTTCTCACGTCCTGGGAAAGGAAAGGGAGACAATGAGACAACGAGTATGTGTGTCCCCCTTCTTGTTCATTCAGTCCTTCATTCATTCATATACTCATTCATTCCAAAAGCAGGTAATTGTCCACAACCGGGAACAAGGCACTATGCTGGGCACTGGGTGAGCCAGCGAGAGATTAGACTCAGCCCCGACCTTCAGGAGCTCCTGGCTCAGAACAGGAGGTGAGCGGAGGGGCACAACTCAAAACGCTGTCAAGGTGAGAACGCTCCATGTGATAACCATGGAGTAAACACTGGGGAGACTCAGAGGAGAGGGCATCTTGCGGACGTCTTCATGGGAGAAGTAGCACCTGACCTGCTCAGAGCTGAGCTGTGGAAGGAACACAGCAGCCAGCGGGAGGACTGGCCTTGGATAGGTTATCACGGTGACGAGGACCTGTATAGAGCCACTGGGGAACAAGGGAAGGAGGGGGCCTGGCAGGAGGGGAGCTGCGTGGTTGGCTTTTCTAGGATTGGTCAACAATAAGCTGAGGGAAGGAGATGGGGGTCTGGGAGAGGGTGCATTCAATACGACCCGAGGGTTTGAATGAGGGTGAGGGACAGCTAAGTGTGTGGACTCTGCAGCCAGACTGCACCACTGCCCAGCTGTGTGACCTTGGGCAAGTCCCCTTGCTGCTCCATGTCTCTGTGTCATCATCTGAAACAGGGATATTCATAGTGCTTACAACATAGGGATATTTTGAGGCTTAAATGGCATAAATGACCTAAAGCACATTGTAAGCCTTTGATAAGAATAAGAAATTATTATGAGGTGACAGGAAGGCTGGGGGGCCTTGAATGGAGCTGTGGGCAGGCATCCAGAGAAGGGGCAGATCTGAGCAGAGGATGTGCACTTCCTTGGGGTCCCGGGGGGCCTCCTGATTGAGTTCCGGGGCCTGGTGGCAGTTGTTTTAATTGATCTAGTGCTATGCGGAGCTTTGTCTGTACAACTCAGGGACATGCAAGTCAAATATTGCAGAATCGACCTAGTTGGGAGGATGGCTGGAGGCTCTTGTGCTGCCCAGAGACCCTGATGAGGGATGGGCTGTCATCAGGCAGGAGGAGCAGGAGCCGGGCTCGTGGGTAGAGGGCTGAGTGGGGGGTGGTGGAGGGGCGTTGTGAGCAGTGCCTGCCCTTGCTGGAGGGGACAAAGGAATGGAGATCTAGAGCCACCATGCGGGCCTCCCCCAGACACCAGCAGGGCTGTCCCACCTCCGCAGTCGGTCAGCAGAGCAATTCTGCAGCCCCACTTCACGCACACCCACCAACAGCAGAAAGGCCAAGCCCCTTAGCCTGGTGTTTGGGGCCCTTCCCCGTCCATCCCAGCCTCTCTTCAGCATCTACTCTTCCCGGCAAGGTGTCCCGGCCAGCCCCATGCTGTTTCTCACCCTCCCTTCACGCACGCCTTCCTCTGCATCTCACTTTTCCTTCTTTCTCTGGGTTTTGTCCTTCAGACTCTGGCTCACAAGTTTCTCTTCTGAGCCTCGTGCAACAGACAGGATCCTTGCCCCCTGCTCCCAACCCCAGAGGCCACTGCAGATCCTTCCTCTGCATGCCCTCAGCTTCCTCGATCTCTGATATTCTCTGGCAAAGGTGTGGGTTTGGCCAGCACATGGGACAGGCTAGGGAGGCCTGGGAGCTGGTGGATAAACACCTAGCTTCCTCGCCCCTCACAGGCACCACTGGGAGGCATATTCTATGCAGTTTCTCAAAGGGCCCCAGCAGAACAGAACCCCCCTCCTCCTACCCCCATTGCCCACAGTGTAACCCACCTGCCTTGGCAGGGGAGCCAAGCAAGGGTGTGCAGGCAGGTCTTACTTCCCTGCTCCCTCGTGGTCCTGATTCCTGGAGTCGCCTCCCAGATAAACTACTTACACCCTAGCCATCCTCACAGGGCCTGCATATGGGAGTCCCTGACTAAGAGCTTTGCTGAGCTCCCCATGTGTCTTCCTCCATATCCTTGCACATGGTGGGGGGCTGCGTTGTGCTGTGCTGAGTCCTGGGCTCCTCTCTCTCCCCCTCTCCATTAGGCCGAGGTCATCTAGAGGAAGAGGACACACCTTTGTCATCCTGGCATCTCCTTCCCTACCCCAGCGCCTGACACACCATCTAGCACAGATAGGATGTCAACATGTTTGTTAAATAAATGTATACATATGTGTGCTTAAAACACATATGTTGCTTGTTTTAAGATGCTAATTTGAGTTCAGGACTTTGATATTTACATGACAAATCAAAGAACATGCAAATATCTTCCAGACCATCTGTAATGATTATGCACAGCCAGGAGGACACCAGCTCCTGCTGTTCCCAGGCCCTCCCTTACCCCAGCTCTGGCAGGGATCTGCTATTAGTAGACAGGGAGACTGAGGCTGAGGAACCTTCAGCAGACACCCTGTCCCTTGCAAGGATGGATAGGGGCCATGTGCCTGGCATGGGTAGGCAGCTGCAGAGAGAGGGCCCGGGTCTCCCTGGCTGGGGGCATGTCCCACCACCATCCCCAACTTGAGCTCATCCCAAAGCCTGGGCACCTGCTCCACAGCAATGCCAGGCTCAGGAAGAGAGCCTTGCCTCCAGCAGCCCCTCTGTGCCAGCCCGCCCACCCACAGACTTGCCCTGAGAATGCCAGAAAGCCCAATCTAAGGCCACTCCAGAAACGAGAGTGGGCAGAGGCGAGGGTCAGGGGAGCAAGACGTGGATAATAAGTGGAGGAGAACGGAACCCCCTGTTCCTCCTGTGTTATTACTTCCACCCTCGTCTGTTTTAAATATCAATTGTTATGCAGGTTAAATACTTATTCAGATGCCTTTTAGCTTAAAGGCAAGCTAATTGATCTCTGGAGATCCTGAATGAACAGTGAAGAAATTGCACTAATTATAGAATCAACTTCCACTCTCGATTTTATTTTGTTTCTTCTCTAACAATACTGGCTGGAGTGACAGAAAGGGGCCTGGCGGAGCAAACACACAAAGCACATGTCATTCTTATTAGGCAGCAACAACACTGAGCCCTACAGTCCCTCCCTGATCCCTGCAGGGCCTCTGACCTGCGGGGAGGAGCTCTCCCAGGCAAACCTCTCCCAGATGGGCACTCTCAGAGGCAGGACTCAAAGATGCTGAAAACATCAGTGCTGTCCACCATCCACTAGAATCCACTGAAGTCACTTGCTTTCAGCTCATCCACCCTGCAGGTTCTACCTTCCTTCCCCGACCCCCCACAACCAACACAAATGCTGCTAGAGCCATTCCTGCTCACATATTCTGACCTCCTCTGGGGTCTCAGCTCCTGATTTTTCACTGGCCACCTGGAATTAAAGGCACAGCACAGCTCTGTTCTTGGCACAGCTCTGGTCCCTGTCCGCAGCTCCCTACTTAGCAGGGAGGTCCTACATTGCAGCCCCACGGTGCCTAGGCAGGTGTGGGAGCCTCAGGTTTCTCATCTAGCAATAGTAGAATGGGGCTGTATCCTTTCTTCCTCCTGCTTGGGGAGATGTGTTCTCTTGCTTCCTTTTCTCCCCCACAGCTCAGCTTTTGACTCCACTTACTATGCTGCCTGGGGTAGAATAGAGAATTTACACCTCTAGCTTGGCTGGAGGGAAAATCGTGTCGCTGCTATTTCAGTGACCCCGGGAAACTACTGTCGCTGTGCAGAGAGGCTAAAGTCTTCTTTAACTTGAGAAAACTAGAAGTTGAACAAGGTTGAGCAGGTTTCTTTTCTGCCGGACTTCTCTGGGCATTTGTTCTGCTCATATGCACAGAAAGCCTCTGAGAGGTGAGTAGCAACATTTCCCAAACTTACTTGACAACTGGGAAAGCCTTTTCTGACAGAGACTCTTACCGGAAACACGCTTTGGGAATCACTGTGTTACAGTGATTTATCCTGCTTCTGAGGTGTGAGCTATTTGAGGTCCGGGGCTAGATCCTCCACATCTCAGGCTGCCCCCGACACCGGGCTCCCCAGCCCCGTGCGCTAGAGACACACAAGAAAAGAAGTACAATGGTGGAAGTATTTGATCTACTGAGCCCTAGGGGCCCCGAGTGATGGATTTTGCTTTTTAAAGATTGATTGTGGAACATCAGTGACCAGTTGTTTTAACACGGCCTTGGAGGTGTCATTACTCCATGAGGCTCTCATTTGTGCATGTGAGTGCACCTGGGCAGGTGTGAGCACACATCTCACCTGGGCAGGGCACAGGAGGAGGGAGGCCTGGGAAACCAATTCATCAGCCTGGTGCTTTGTGCCTCTCCCTGAGGCATCTGGTTCAAATAAGAGATTCTGGCTTAATTATGATCATTAGCACATGAGGCTGCTTGGATCTTCACAAGCTCTGGTTTGTGCAAAGGAATTCTGAGAGACCTGGTCCTTTATCAACACCACAGAAAAAGATGTTCCTCCACTCAGCCCTTTCTTCACTCAACAAACACTCAGGGAGCACCCACCATGTGTCAAGTACTGGGTGTACAGCAGATAAACAGTAGGGGTGACGGCTGCCACTGTGACACCTTTCTTGACTCCTCGAAGTTCTTTATGCAGCTGAAATGACCTTAAATATCTATTTGTTGTCTAGTGTATAGTCCACCTCTGCCCTCCACCCTCAGCACTTAGAAGTTCCTTGGGTCTGTGGATCTTATCATCTTGTTCATCTCTTTCTCTCCAGTGCCTAGAACAAGACCTGGCACATAATTGGCATTTAATAAACATTTCTCAAATATATATAAATATGCAAGAACATACAAGTATAAACAAGCAAAACTCCAGGGAGGGAACAAGTGGACAGTGGTTTTTAACCAGATCTGCTGCCTGGGGGAGTGATATGGTTTGGCTGTGTCCCGACCCAAATCTCATCTTGAATTCCCATGTGTTGTGGGAGGGACCTGGTGGGAGGTAATTGAATCATGGGGGCAGGTCTTTCCCATGCTGTTCTCATGATAGTGAATAAGTCTCATGAGATCTAATGGTTTTAATAAGGGGGCATTTCCCTGCACAAGCTCTCTTCTCTCATCTGCCACCATGTGAGACATGCCTTTCACCTTCCACCATGATTGTGAGGCCTCCCAGCCACATGGAACTGTAAGCCCATTAAATGTTTTTCTTTTGTAGATTGCCCAGTCTTGGGTATGTCTTCATCGGCAACATGAAAATGGGCTAATACAGCAAATTGGTACTAGGAGTGGGGTGTTGCTGAAAAGATACCTGAAAATGTGGAAGTGACTTTGGAACTGAGTAACAGGCAGAGGTTGGAATAATTTGGAGGGCTCAGAAGAAGACAGAAAAATGTGGGAAAGTTTGGAACTCCCTAGAGACTTATTGAATGGCTTTGACCAAAATGCCAATAAGGATATGGACAATGAAATCCAGGCTGAGGTGATCTCAGACGGAGATGAGAAACTTGTTGGGAACTGGAACAAAGGTGACTCTTGTTATGTTTTCGCAAAGAGACTGCCAGCATTTTGCCCCTGCCCTAGAGATTTGTGGAACTTTGAACTTGAGAGAGATGATTTAGGGTATCTTGTGGAAAAAATTTTGAAGCAGCAAAAAAGGTGACTTGGTGCTGTTAAAAGGATTGAGTTTTAAAAAGGAAACAGAGCATAAAAGTTTGGAAAATGTGCAGCCTGACAATGTGATGGAAAAGAAAAATCCATTTTTCTGAGGAGAAATTCAAGTCAGCTGCAGAAATTTGCATAAGTAATAAGGAGCCTAATGTTAATCCTTAAGACAATGGGAAAAATATCTGTGGGGCATGGCAGAGGTCTTCATGGCAGCCCCTCCCATCACAGGCCTGGAGACCTAGGAGAAAATGGTTTTGTGGGTCGGGCTCAGGATCCCAGTGCTGCGTGCAGTCTAGGGACTTGGTGCCCTGCATCCCAGCCACGCCAGCAGTGACTAAAAGGGAACAAGGTACAGCTTGAGCTGTTGCCTCAGAGGAGGCCTCAGAGGGTGGATGCCCCAAGTCTTGGCAGCTTCCATGTGGTGTTGAGCCCGTGGGTGCACCAAAGTGAAGAATTGAGGTTTGGGAACCTCTGCCTAGATTTCAGAGGATGTAAGAAAATGCCTGGATGTCCAGGCAAAAGTCTGCTGCAGGACCAGGGCCCTCATGGAGAACTTCTGCTAGGGCAGTGTGGAAGGGAAATGTGGGGTTGGAGCCCCAACACAGAGTTCCTACTGGGGCACCATCTAGTGGAGCTGTGAGAAGAGAGCCACCATCTTCCAGACCCCAGAATGGTAGATCCGCTGACAGCTTGCACTGTGTGCATCTGAAAAAGCTGCAGACACTCAACACTGGCCCATGAAAGCAGCCAAGAGGCTGCAAAGCCACAGGAGTGGAGCTGCCCATGGCCAGGGGCCCATCTCTTGCGTCGGTGTGACCTGTCCAGTGAGACATGGAGTCAAAGGAGATCACTTTGGAGCTTTAAGATTTGACTGCCCTGCTGGATTTCAGACTTGTATGGGGCCTGCAGCCCCCTCTTTTTGGCAAATTTCTCCCATTTGGAATGGCTGTATTTATCCAATGCCTGTAACCTCATTTTATCTGGGAAGTAGCTAACTTGCTTTTGATTTTACTGGCTCATAGGTGGAAGGAACATGCCTTGTCTTGGATGGGACTTTGGACTGTAGACTTTTGAGTTAATGCTGAAATGAGTTAAGGTTTCGGGGGACTGTTGGGAAAGCACTGGTTTTGAAATGTAAGGACATGAGATTTGGGAGGGGCCAGGGGTCTCATGATATGGTTTGGCTATGTCCCCACCCAAATCTCATCTTGAATTCCCAAGTGTTGTGGGAGGGAACCAACGGGAGGTAATTGAGTCATGGGGGCAGGTCTTTCCTGTGCTGTTCTCGTGACAGTGAATAAGTCTCATGAGATCTGATAATTTTAATAAGGAGGAAGTTCCCTGCAAAGCTCTCTTCTCTTGTCTGCCACCACATGAGATGTGCCTTTCATCTTCCGCCATGATTGTGAGGCCTCCCAGCCACATGGAACTATAAGTCCATTAAACCACTTTCTTTTGCAAATTGCCCAGAAAACGGACTAATACTGGGAGGTTGAAGAGGACACCACAGGAAAAATGTCATTCAGGGCTTTTAAGCAGTAGGGGGAGATTCCTTATAGGAGCATCCAAATCAGAAAGCTGAGCTGTTCTTGCCAAAAGCCAGAAGGACTGTACACCCACCCCTAGTCATAGCCACTCAGAAACTCCAAGGAGGTTTATGATGGGAGGCCAGCAGCTGCATTTGCAGAACTGGAGCAAAGTTGCAATCTCAAAATTTGCATGGGCTGTCAGCAGCCATGGAGAAAAGTAGCTTGAATCTTAAAAATATACTTTAAAGACACCGTACTCCTCTAAACCCTGCACTTTGAACAAATGCAAAGACAAGACTTTCTGTATAAACTTCGGGTGTAGGTTAGCAGGAGAACCCAAAGCAGCTCTGAAGTCATAAAAACAAGAAGAATCACTAACACCTATGGAGCCTATGTTCCAAGCCTTTCCCTTCATTATCTCATTTAATCTTCACAGCAACCCTACTAGGTAGATTCTACTATTATTCTCCTTTTTCATATATCAGGACCCCACCTACCTTTCTGCCTTATCTCCCCTTAAACTCCCCATGCAGTGTGCAGTTTCGCTGTATCAGACAGCCCCTCAGCAGCCCGTGAACTGACACATCCCTGCCCATGTCTTTGCTCATGACATTACATTTATTATGAATGGTGACAAAGTATCTGATCCCTTCTCATGCATCAGGTAGTGTGCCAAATGCTTTATGTGCATCATCTTGTTTAATCTCTAACACACTCCTAAATATTAATGTTAGAGTCCCGCCATATCAGAGGTGAAGAAACTGAGGTTCAGACGGAGTCGTAACTTCCCTATGGTTCACACCTTGCAGCCAGGTGTGTCTAGCTGTGTCCTCCCCCAGATCATGCTGGTTGGTTCCATGGTTGGTTCAGCATTTGCCCCATCACCGTTTCCATGTCTGTCTCCCACCTAGATTGTGTGGCCTTCAAGGGATGTGCCGCCCAGTCTTGCACAGTGCCTGGAAACTGAGCCACTGAGAATAAACTCCACATTGTTAGACCTGTGTGACTGACCTCTCTGAGCAGTCCTTCTCTCATTCATTCATTCTTTTGTTTATTCAATTACTATTCATTGAACACCTATGACACGCCATGGACTGTTCCAGGCCCTGGAGATACAGCACTGAACTAAGCAAACATGCTCCCTGCCTTTAGGGTAGCAACCTTGCTCTGATAAAAGCTGTGAAGAAACCTATGAAGGGTGAGATGATGAGGAGCCCATAGAGGGGACTGTTTTTATGGCTCTCCCAAGGGAGGGTCAATGCAGCCAACATCCACTGGCACCTTCTCAGTGCTGGGGATAGAAAAATGAGTAAAGGCCAGCCCTTGCCTTGGCTTGTTCACAGACTGAAGAGGGAAAGCGTCAAATGGAGAAATAACCAACAATCAGGGTGATGAGTGCTCTATCATGATAAATGCAGTGTTCAGGGGGAAGAAAATGGCCTGGAAGAATCCCAGAAGACCCCTCAGAGGAAGTCATATTTGGGCTGCCCTTGGAGGAGTAAAAGCACGTGACATGCAAAGGGAGCAGCCGGAGCAGCAGGAACGAGCCTGCTGGTTTTGGCGAATAAGCAGGAGTCAGGCGTGGTCATGCCTGGCTAGGTCACGCCCTACCCAGCCATCTCCTCCTAGGCAACAGCTTTTCTCACTCTCTGGCTCAGAATAGACATGCTGCCTTGAGGAGCTGCTGCTTTCGTCTGCAGCACTGCAGTGCCCGGCTTGGCATCTCCACTGCATCTCCCACAGTGCTGGCTCTGCCAGCAGGCTCCACAGTGGAGGACTAGGGAGTCTTGTAGGAGACCTCAGTGCCCATGGCCCCTGGGCCCTACCCACAGTGGGTGCGTATCCTCATCTTCTGGAGAGCCAGCTCCATCCCTGCCATCAGCAGACGCACACGAGCTACAGCTGTGGATGCTGATTGGATGCAGCATGGCTCCCGGTTGTCAAAAGCAAAGTGTGTGTCCCACCCTAGGCTCAGCTCTGCCAAAGGCTGAGGAATATGGCTGAGAAGAAATGGCATGGAATTAAGGAGCTGTAGCAGACTGACCCCTGAAACTGCTCTGTCCTGAAGCTGGTCTGCCGTGGTTCTGCGAGCTTATCTTGCCCTGCCTGGCTCACCTGTCTAATGCCTCAGTTTCTCTAGAGGAACCAGAGTCTAGTGGCCTGGAGCCAGACTATTGTGGTGCAGTTCATGTGCCAGCTCAGACACTAACCAGTTACTCAGCCCCTCTGCCTGTCAGTTTTTTCATCTGCGAAATGGGAATTTTGCCTCCCAGGGCTGCTGGACAGGTTAGAGGCTGATGCATATGAACGCTTTGGCCCAGGGCCTGGATGTACCTTACCTGCTGCAGATCCTCCCTCCCTGCTGCTCTCTGCTTGAGGCCCAGGGTAAGGCCTGATCCAGAATTTACCATCCCAGGGGCCCCCAGAAGCCACCATCTGCCATTGGGGTAGATTTTGCAGCCCCACCATGCCCTGGATCTGTCTGTTCAGCACCTGCTCCCCATGCCCCTATCCCTTGGGATCTGGCCTCTCATGTCCACCTGAAGTCCCCTGTGGTCATGGTTGGCTGCCTCCCCTACTCACCAGCTCCTGTGCTCCAGCCGTGTTCTCTGAGGAGGCTGAGCCCAGGCTAGCCTCCACGACCTCCATGCCCCTCCAGAAGGGAGCTGTGGAGGCCCCAGTGCCATTCCCCACACCCACCCCTGAGTTTCACTCCAGCCAAGGCCCTCACACTGCTTGCCTGGTAATGGTTCGGGGAGTGAGCTGGTAGGCAAAAAGAAGCTCCATTTCTCTCTGGGACCAATTTGTGAGTTTTCAGCAGCAGCTCTCACTCTCAGTTTCTGCCTCATCCCTGCATGCCTGCTGCCCCTGCCCGCCCTGCCATGCACACTGGCTGTTAGGATTCTAGAGGAGGCCAGAGAGGTGGGAATCACCCTCTGCCAGGAAGTGAGCATGGAAAGCAAGTGCCTTTCTGGAGGTGGAGAGGAGGCCTGGGGGAGGGGGGCCTCCAGAGGGCTGGAGGGCCAGGCAAGTCCTGTGGGTGGACACGGATGAAGAAATCACCTCCTCTGCCATCTTTTGCTTTTGAAAAAAGAGGCAATAAAGCCTAGTGGTTAGGTGCACAGCCTAGAGTTAGATGAAATGGGGTTTGAAGCACAGCTCTGGCCCTGCTAGCTGACGGCAGGATGGTGGAGAGGCCAAGTAGGCTCTGCAGGGGTTCAGATCCCAGCTCCTCTGCCGCCTACCAGCTGCACGACCTCAGACACACGAGCTCCATGTGCCTTACTCCATGTCCTTACTACAGATCTGGGGGGTGATTTTGGTAGCACATGATCATAGGCAAATACTACTGAAGGACGATTATGGTGGTCTGTGTGACCTTTAACATGGCTTAACCTCTTTGAACAATATCTTGATTCACAGGGCCTCCTGAGGACCAGGTGAGATGCTGCACATGCAGCCTTTAGCAGATAACCAGGTGCATAAAGAGCTCTTGAAAAAATGACAGCTAGTGTTATTTTTATTACCATATTTCCCTGATTTCAAATCACACATTTTTTTTTTCACATTTTAACATCCCTGAAATTGAGATGGGTCTTGCAGTAGATGATAAGAAAGCATTGTGTCATAGTTTAATTGGTGGCATTTTTTTTCTTTCTTAGGGAAGTACATAAAATTATGCATATTACAGTCGATGTGTCTTAGATTTTATGAAATCAAAGTAGACCAAGGCAGGAAGAGTTTTCGCTGAGGATCTGGCCGTGCTCCATCCTGAGGGTGTCTCACCTGCCCTGCTCCTATTGCAGGACAAATCCCTTGGGTCACCTGGAGTCCAGTGGCTCCTTCCCTCCCCCTTCTCTCCTTTTCCCAGGAGTGAGATCTCAGTGTTCTCCCAGACAGGAATGCTGGGAGCCCTTAGAGAGGCATCTGTTTTGCTTGTATGCTGCTCACCAGGGCCCTATAGAGGGCTAGGCCCCTGTGACCACAGAACCAGGCTAAGAGGTTGGTGTTGGGCAGAGTGCATGCTAGGATCCAGTTCCTGTCATGCTGCTAGAAGGGTGCACAGTGGCTTTGCACCAGTAACCCCCAGAGCCAAGGGGAAACAGGACACAGAGCTGAGTGGGTAGATGTCAGTCCCAGAGGTGTAGGCTCAGCAGTGTGAGAGGCCACCCCGAGCTCTGGCTATCTCATGGTTTCTGAGGAAGGAGGAGAACAATGAGAACCCCAGGAAAGTCACGATGTAGGGGAGGTCGGGCTGTGGGTTCTGCCCTGTGGCAGGCACTACCTGCCCCCTTAGCCAAGCAGCATCCCCAAGCTCCCAGAAGTTCTGCAGCTGCCTCAGCTGCTTCAACTCCCTCCCTGGGGAACCCCCTCCCTGTACTCCCCATGAGCCAGCACCTAAATGGTTAATACCTGGCCAGGGGCTTTATTGGCTACCACCTTTCTCCTCAGGACTGGTGGTTACATATGCAGAATATCACCCTTCACTCCCCCAAGGTGATCCAGACGTTCAGCCTGGGATTGGTCCCCAAGATATGGGGGGCCATGAGCTTATTCATCAAGGAAGAAAAGCTTCCTATGTTGAGCATCCACTCTATGCCTGTGCTTGGACTTCACATAGACTTTCTCCCTGAATCTTCAAAATATCCAAGAGGAGGATGAGGAAACAGGTTCTGGGAGGTGCAGCTGCGTTCCCAGGAAGCAGCTAGGCAGCACTCAGGACTCAGATCTGTCTGCTGTGGCTCCTTTCTCTCACAGCTCCCTCCACTCCCCAAGCTCCTAAGCAGGGATCCAGCCTCTCCTGCAACCCAGAATCCAACAACAGAAGCAATGATCAAAGACAAAGGCAGGAGATGGCCCTTGTCTGGAGCCCGGGGTAAAGAGAGGCTGTGCTGCAGAGTAGCAGCTTGGGAGCCCACACCAGGCTGGCCAGAGGCACCCCCAGCACTCACCCTTGGTCTGCAAAGCCATTAAATATGCAGAATCTCATCTTGTTCCTGGGAAGCCGAGGGCTGAGTCACAGGAGGTGACATTGCTCTCCAACAGGTAAGTTGTTCAACAGATGGGCAGTCGAGTGGCAAAGAAATACATTATTAATGTTTCTGGTTAAATTAGCTGATTAAAACCACCCCAGGTAAAAACGTACGTATCAGCGCTTTGCCCACAGCAAATGAGGAATTAATGGAATATGGCTGTGTCTTTGTAATGGAACACAGACAGAGGCTGTCTGGAAAGGTTCGCTCTCTTCAGAGGCAGCAGCAGGGGGCTGTGGGGGGAGTGGGAGGCCTAATCCATCTGTTAAAGGGACCTCTACTGATTGGCCTAGGGAAAGGGCAGG
This sequence comes from Cheracebus regulus, assembly GCA_963574635.1. Classification (NCBI taxonomy): domain Eukaryota; kingdom Metazoa; phylum Chordata; class Mammalia; order Primates; family Pitheciidae; genus Cheracebus; species Cheracebus regulus. Next base: position 59,313 of record CAUYQU010058061.1, read on the forward strand.
AAAGTGAGACCCAAGGGGGCATTCCCAGGTCTGACTGGAGACCTGAGAAATCTGGCATTTTGACCCCTAATTTGCTGGAGCCAAATTTTGCAGGAGGGGGCTCGAGGCAGAAGCAGCAGGCCACCAATGGGGTAGGCGGGTGAGGTGGACACCACTACATGGGAATAAGATCATGGAAGGCTGGCCCTTGCTCTGTCCTTCCAGACTTTATGCAAGCTAACTTCCTGGAGGGGCCTCAGTTTCCTCATCTGTAAATTGGAGAGGTGAATGAAACACTCTTCAGTGCTCTCTCCCAACTCCTTGTCTCACATCACAGGCTTCCAGGATAAATCCTAGTGTTTACCCTGTCCTTACCCTCATCCGATAACCTAGTGAGAAGCTGAGCCCCATAGGGGGTGTATCTAGAGACCCCCTCCATTGCATGGATTTTGGGAAACCCCTGTTCTGACTCAAGCCCTAAAGGCACTCCTATATGTGTCTATGCAGTTGGGTGTAAACACATACATGTACATACACTTTTGCACTGGCACTGGCTGACTCATACAGGCACACATCTGCATTCAAGGACCCATACATACAAGCAAGTCTGCACCATGACACATACATCTCAGAGCTCTACACATGAGTGCTCACATGTGTACACACGGCTGCGTAGAAAGTGAAGTCCTGTTGTGCAAGGGCAGGAGGCTGTCAGACACATTTCAGACACAGTGGTGAGGCTGAGGGCAGGGAGGCCACTGCCAGGGCAGATGATCAAGGACCAGTTTTTTTCATCCACAAAACTGGTTTTGTGCCAGGGTTTCAGGAGCTCCCAGAGGCTACGACCCAATTCAAGCAAGAGTGAGGTTTGCATAAATTAACCAGGTAATCACATTTCCACTAGGGTTTCCCTTGATCCAGAGCCCTGGAGTGGCTGGAGTCCCACAACCCCAGCCCTGGTTGCATCGGGTGCAACTGAAGGAAAGCAGGGCTGGTGCTGTGCAGTTTTGGCATCCTCTGCCCTGACTGCCCAGTGATGCGTTGGGAGCTCTCCAAGGTGCTGATGGCTGAGGGTGGGGAGGGATTAGCTAAGAGAAGTTGTTTTTCTCCACTGCTGACAGGCTGGCTGTGGGGAGGGAAGGGAGAGTGGGTTGGGTGCTGAGCCCCGATCACACACACAGTCGCTGTTGCTGTTGGATGCCCTGATGGGAGAGTAGGAGGGAGGCACAGCCAGCGCCTCCTAATGCCTCCCAGCCTGAGAGGAGGCCTGTGAGGGGGTCAGCGCTGGCCTCGCAGTATCATTAGCTGTTTACCCTGGGAAAGTTCACACTTCCAGAGGCCGTGCTCAAGCTGTCAGAAACACTGCATGGCAGTGCCGGCAGCTCTGCCAACTGCGCTCCCCAGGGCCCAGCAAAGCAAATATTTAGCAAACGTCTGGCTCTTGAGTACACGTGCACATACCTACTCACAGGGGGCACAGTATACCAACACGTGGATACAAACATCTGCGAAGACTTACTCTCAAAACCCACAGAGACCCAGAGCAGACACACAGAGACATGCACATGAAAACCCACACTCTCATGGAATCATGTGATATGTATTGGGCATTTACTATGTGCCAGGGAGTATTTCCAAGTGGTTAATATGCATTATCTAGTCTAATGCTCCTGACAACCCTAAATGGTAGGCAATATCATGCACCCGTTATTCAGATGATAACAAATGAAGCTCCAGCAGGAAGATTCCACAGCTAGTACTCTTACCATTCACTACCCTGACATACATTCGCCCACCCAAAGGCACAGGTACACTTAGATACACAGGCACAAACATGGACATGCTAGCACACAGAGGCAAACTTGAACTACACATGTGAACATTCACAGAAACATACCAGAATACACGTGTGCAGACACACACAGCACCCCCACGCACACTGCACAACAAAACCCACAGCAGCATACTGCATGCAACACCTCCAGCAGATGGACTCTGCCCCAGCCCCCAGGGACCAAAACACATTGCTCCAGTGAGCCAGTTTGTGTCCTCTGAGCCTTTCCCCTAAAAGCTGCCCAGCTTCTGGCCATGCTGCCTGGTTGATGTTGATAACAGCATTGGCAGCCACCAGGAGAGAGCGATCAGGAGCTAGTCCAGATGGTGGCGGTAAGCTCCAGATGGTGGCGGTAAGCCCCAGATGTTGGGTAGAAACAAAAAAGCCCGTTGAAACCAAGAACTTGGCTCTGGCCTGGCCTTGCAGTGTGGCCCTCCCAGAGCCCGGGGCTCTGCTGGTAGTGGAGCCAGTGTGGCCACTCCTATAGGCCGAGCATGGCATGAGAGCCTGGCAACAGAAAAAGAGAGCTTAGCTCTGAGGTCCTGACTTCTCTGAGCTCTGGGCAGCAGAAGGCCATTTGGAATGTCTGAGTCCCTGCATCCTTGGAGAGGAAAGCATGCTCAGTGCTGCGGTAGTGGGAATATGGTTAGGGAACCATGAGCTTGGTCCCCACTGACCTGGTCCACTGGGGGACCTGGGCCTGACCTGTGGCCCCCAAGCCCAAGTGCCCTCCCCTGAAAATCATCACTCACTAATTCACCAGATTTCTACTCACTGATTTCCTAGGTTGATGCTCTAGATCAATGCCTCACTAATTTTCAAGGTCATTGCTCACTAACTCCCAAGGTCACTGCATGATGATTTTGGTAGTCATTGGCTGGAGGTGGTCAGCACCATTTTCTTACGATCCCTGAGATCACAGTGATTCCTTGGGCCAGTCCCAAGAATTCCAAGGGCCCCACTTCTATTTTAGGAAGGCTCGGCCCTGCCCTTTGCCCTCTGCCCTCGCTGTTTGTGATCCTGACAAAAAGTGGGGAGCTCCCTGAGCAGTGGTTAGTACCACAAAGCAGATGGGAGGGCAGATGGGGGAAAGGCAACTGGGGAGGTGAAGTCCAAGGCTGCAGGTGAACTTCACAGTTCATGAACTGTTATGTAATTGAGGTTTCTCCCTCTTTCCCTTCATCTCCCCTGCCTCTCTATTCCCCACTTTTTAAGCAGGATCTCCTCAGTACTGTTGAAAAGAAATCTGCTATTGTCTCCGGCACCAGGGCCAGGACCATCCTGCTTCTAAGGCAACCCATGTTCTTATAATCACTCCTACTTTTTGATCTCAAGAAAAGATATTATTAGCTTACCCTCTGATCAGGTAAGTAATTGAGTCTGTAGGGTTCTCCTGGGGAATTTGCATGAAAAGAAGTAACATGCCAAGGAAGTGACCCTCTAATACTAGAATTTCAGACATCATAGAGCTACAAGGAGAAGTTCCTTTCTAAAGCTGAGCAGACACATCTCCCTTCCCCAGGTACTGCCCGAATTGCTAAGCAAGGAAAACATACAGAAATAAAGTGTCACGTCCAGACATTTGATAATTTAAATTGAGTGTCGAAGAGCATCTGCTTAATTACACACGGAGCTAAGTGTGAACACTAAGAGACAGGCTCCAGGGGAGGCAGAGACCCTTGTTCAAGAGCGCTAACAGCCGTGCAGCCCAGGGCGTGCAGACAGCAAGATTTGTCTTTTGAGGTTAAATTAAAGCCCACATTTCATTTTTGATGCAACCGAATTCTTCTCGTTTTCTCCATCTACCTCCAGAAACTGGGGCCTTAAGTGGAAAAGATGCATTGAATAACAAATGCAATTCAACAAATATTATGACATGCTATTCATCATGAGCCCTAAATATTTAACCGTTCAACTTTATGGGCTTTTCATTTTGTTTTATTTTCCCTTTTGTTGGATGCGATGAATTTAGCACTAACAGGCCCCGTGCCGAGGAACTGCCAGTGCCCTAGTTTGCAAAACGAACAAAGTGAATTTCGTTCAGGTGTTTGTGACCTCTGTTCATTCAGGCCACACTCCATGTCACCTTATCTTGGCTCTGCCCAGCTAGCTTTCTAGAAAAAAATAATAAAAGTAAGATAGAGGGGGAAAAAAGAGGGAAAAGGGAGGCAAGAACGAAGAGGGTCGGAAAGCCTCTGTCGGCCAATTCATTTCTGTTTAATCCATCTCCATGCTGCAGAAAACTCCTTTGTGGTGGAGGAGACCAAAGGTCGGTAATAGATTTCAACAGGTTCTGAGAGGCTGTTGACTGCTTGGAGCTGAGTGGGAGAGAGTAAGACTCCCTGAGAGGCAGGGGGAGAGAGATAATTGGAGACCTGGAGCCCCGGCTTGCCCTGTGGTTCCTGATTTCACAGATTTAAAAAGAAAAAGAGATTGTCTAGAATTCGGCCTCCGGAATTGTGCATGAGAGGGAAGGAGAGCAGAGGTGGGGGGCACCGGGCCTTGCCCCCAGGGAGGCCTGGAGCTGCTGTCACGTGACCGCTTGTCCTGCTCAAAGAGAGTGAGCTGGGAGGGAGGTTAGGAAGCTGCTGAGCCACGCCTGCTGGCTGGGAACTGCCTCTGGAGAGCTGGGAAGGCCCTGGGGTCATCTCTGAAGCTCCTTTAGAGCCGTGTTTCAAAGAGGTAGCCACTAACTTGGAGATGGGGTGAGGAAAGAAGAGGTGAGTAGAGGCAGGAACTGGGGAGGTAGATACTGAATTAAATTTACCAGCTCTATTCTGCAAAATCCCTCTGAGTGTGCAAGGTAGCTGTAGCAAGAAAAGGAACGCCTACAGCCATGCTTTAGCCCACAGCTACCTCTACCCCAGGGATCCAGGCCTGAGGATGCCATATTACTTTTACTTTTCATTGCAGCTGCTCAGGTGAACAAAGGATGGTGCAACCCGGTATACCAGATGTCTGAATCAAAGTGGCAATGGCGAAGGTTTGGGTTGAGGTGGGAATGATGATGTCCTTAGCTTTGGAGTCATTCCTTGCCATGCAAAACTACAGTCTGCCAATGCAGGGTTTAGAAAAGCATTCTGCTTGCATGTGTGTAGGTTCAGCTTCATGGTACCTCACTCCAACAGCAGGCTGAGCCAGGGCTGGCAACAAAAAGCCGACTGGCCACACCTTTCCTTGCAACCCTCGCTGGTTTCCCATAATCCAAGAATCCAGCCTGGACTTTAGCCTGGCAAAAAAAAAAATCCCCCCAAAATCCTTCAGCCTCATTCTTTTATAGTCTCTGCTTTGGTCATACCAGGCTCCTCTTTGTCCCCAGTTATGCAGTACGAAAATGCTCAGATGGAGGTAAGATCTAGGTTTTCTCAAGGAAGGAGACTAGGGGCACCTTAGTCAGCCTTGGGGTGGAGGTGTCAAGGAACATGTCCTGGAGGAGATGGAACCTGTGCTGAACTCTAAAGAATTGGTAATAAACATAATGAGAATGGCTCGTGTTTATTGAACATTTATTATGTTCCAGGCACATAATTAGCACTTTATGTTATTTCATTTGATCTTAAAATCTTTCCTATGGGATAGGTACAATTATTCTTAGTTTCAACTTACAGATGAGGAAACTGAGTCATAGAGAGGTGAAGAAACCTGCCCAATGTCACCTAGCTTTTAAGGAATGAAGCTGGGCTTCAGAGTCAGGCATTACGACATCCAAGACCACACTCTAACCATTCTGCTAAACCCCATTGAGCTCTGAGCCTTTGAAGATGGAGACTCTACCTTCAAAGGTACTCCTGGTGCTCACCATGGGTTCCAGCAGAGAGGCATCTGTGAACACTGCAGAATAAATGGGTGAAGGTACTGATGGATGCATGAATAACTTTAAATGTATTTTCAATTCCAACAGATCCTGGGGTTAACAAGCACATAAGATTATAATACATTGGTAAAAATCAAATGTACTATTTAACCTAGAACAGTAATTCCCAAACCACATTCCACAGGACATGAATTCCTGGAAATGTTAGGCACAAAGGGTGCCCATCATCGTGTGGGTTTGGGAAAACCTGGGTTAAACAAAATTAAATAGCTTCCTTTATTTCAGGGATTTTCAAGTTCTTTTCCTCAGTGAATATCTCCTGGGGTCAGAGACCCAGCAAATAAAGTTTGGGAAGCACCATATCTGAGTCCATGACTTTGGAATTTAAGGGATGGTGTATTAGTTATTCATTGCTGTGCAACAAATTGTTCCAAAACCTGGTGACTTAAAACAATGATAAATATTATCTCACACAGTTTCTTCATAAAATTTGGACATTCAGAAGCAACTTCACTGGATGGTTCTGCTCAAGGTCTTGCATGAGCTGCAGTCAAGATGTCAGCCCAGGCTGCAGGCTTTTGAAAGCTTGGCTGGAGCTGGAGCATCTCCTTCCAGGATGGCTCACTCATGTGGCTGGCACAGTGATGCTGGCTGCTGGCAGGAGGCCTCTGTTCCTGACGGTCTATAGAGTTGATCAAGTGTCTTCATGACATGCTTCTCAAGAATGCATAATCCAGGAGAGCAAGGTGGAAGTGGCAATGTCTTTTATGACCTGGCATTAGGAGTCACAGCCTATCAGTCCCACCATATTTTATTGGTCACACAGGATGACCCTGACACAATGTGGAAGAGGAATTATAAGGACATGAATACCAGGGAGCAAAGATCATTCTGGGCCTTCTTGGAGTCTGGCTATCAGGTTGGCCTGCTGGTTTAAGTTCTGGAACTTGGCGACAGGTGCGTGAACCCTCTTCAGTCCTGAAAGTGCACACAAACTTCATGTTGAATGACCTCAGCCATTATATGTCCCCAGTGGTGATTTGATATTTATGCTCTGTTCTCATCAGCTGCCTGTCTGGTCCTCTTGAATTCCTTGACCTTGTGGAATCTAAGTCCTAAGTGTCATAGCTGAAAACCACCCAGCCCAAACTCTAATTTTATAGATGAGAAAATGAAGACCAGTATAGGCAAAGGAATTGTCCAGCATCACCACGCCTTAGTTTTTGTGCTCTGGTATATCACATATGCCTGATGAGACATGAATGTAAGTCTACCAGCCTGAAATTCCACACAGGGCATCACATCCCTACCCAAAGCCTTGAACTGTCCACAGGCCTGACCCAATGGGCCAAGGTAGGTGGACTCCAGGCCAGGGATGGTGTGAGTGGTGCCTTTGAAGTGGGGTATGGGAGAAATACTATGGAATGGGCTCCTTATAGCCCTATTCGGAATAGAACCATTTCCCTGAGTAACTTTGCCACTGCTATCCAAGGGAACAGTAGGAGCTAGGATTTGTCTCCTTCAAAACCTGTACCTTGAGACCCACCCTTCTCTGCCAGCATGAGCTCAGCCAACCAAACAGGCAGTGGAAACAGCTACCCTTTTGGGAAAGAAAGCTGAGTGTGTGCTCCTGAGATACCTGCTGACCCTGTATCTCTGGCATAGCTTGGAGATACATAGCACAGACTCAGGGACTATGTCCTTCTAGGCACGCAGCCTGCCCTTCTGGTCACCATTGCAGCAGCTGATGGAACCAGGCTCAGTAGAGTCTCTCCCTCACTCAGTTGGTTGGAACTAGAAAGTATTTATCACAAGTCTTCATACCAGCAAGTTCTTTCTCTGTAAAGTAAATTTGTCAAACTATTATGGGAGACCTGAGATGACTCTTAATAAAAAGCAGGATAAACAGGGAAATTCAATAAGGAACAAGACTGAATAGAAGTAGGAACATCTGCCTGCCCTTCCTGCTGATATCAGCTCCCTCTCAGCCCAGCCTTCCCTGGGGAGAGGCACAAGTGGGTCCTCCTCACTCCACAGGTCTCAGCCTAAACTCCACCTCCTCAAAGAGCCTTGTCTGATCACCTTCTCTGAGGTTTCATCACTCTGTTATTTATTCTTCTGGGAATCCTGTTTGTTTCCTTCCTCATTCTGATACATTTTGTAAATTATGCATGTATTTATTTACTTGTTTATTGTCTATATTCCCTAGAAGACTGCAAGTTTCATGAGGATATGGACAACGACTGTTTTATTCCCCAGTCTGTATTGAGAGCCCAGCACAATGCTGGGATTCAATAAATGATTGTTCTCGCCTCAGTAGAGGAGTGTTTTTCTTTGCCATATGCCTGAGAGTGGAGACATCTGGAGGAGAGTCCATCTTCCTAATTTGGCATCAGAACCAGATGAGAGTTTCTACAACCCACTCCCACAGAGCAGTGTGTGCAACCCCTTCTGTCTGGGTCTCAATGCTGTGTCTCTGGCATCTGGCGAGGAGTCCTGCCTGCTCCCCAGCTGCCTGGCTCGGGCTGACTTTGTGACCCCTCTCTTGTCAGCCCCTATTTCCCCAGAGGAAATTGTCCATCACATTTTTCTCCTTTCTGGTCCTGGCTGGATCTTCCAGAGGTCCCGGCTCTGCTTCAACCCTTCAGCCAGCCCATTCTACCCTCCCCATCCTGTCCTGCTCCCTGAGACAGGATCGGTCTCTGACCTGAAGCTTGCTGTGACAGCCTGGATTCATTACCCTCTCTCTTCCTGTGTGAACTCGTTCTATGCTCGGGGCTTCTTTGAGGGGTAACATCCTGTAGATTTGCTGGCCTCTCGCTTGTTCCTCCTTCCTTCTCTAGGGCAAGGCTGTGAATTCTGATGTTGACAATTTCCTGCTGATTGACCTTAACTCAAATTTGACTGATCTTAGTCGCCACATGACTTCATCCGATGCTTGTTTTATTCTCATCACGCTGTAGAGCTTCCAGGCGTAGAAAGCTGGCCCTTGGTTTTGGTGAGTGCCCAATCTCTAGAAACCTGGTGAATGCCACTCCCAGGCATGCAGCAGCCAAAGACTGCTCTGGCCTTGCGGGACTTGGATGTGCCACAATCCCCTCTTGTACCAGAGTAGGAGAGGTGGGAAACACCTGAGCACTTCTGAGGTCATCCTTCGTTTCTTTGTTCATTGCTACCAGGGACACTGGGAGTTCTACATCCTTTCCCTCCTGAGTTCAGAAGTCAGAGAACACAGAGGCAACACTCCCAGGGTCTTTCATTTCCAGTGAAGTTTCAGCAGCCATGAAAACCACTTTTATAGTCAGTGGCATATCGTCTATTAAGAAGCTTCTTGGATCAAATAAGATTGTTATTGTTTTCCAAACTGCCACTTGGAATCTGTCCACTCTACCTCCTAAATGAACTTGATTTTCTTCTTCTTTCATTCTGTACATTTCTGAAGAGGATAGAAAAGCAGTTACACCTCGTCACTGTCACAAGTGTATCTACAGATATCACTGTCACAAGTGTATCTTCCACCACTGGAAACAGTCTGAGGCAAGGTAGTGAGTCTTTGCTTGCTGTAGTATCTCTAGCCCAGTGCCTAGCTCATAAATCTATTTCGAATGCACGTACTGGGAAAATGGAGGGGGGAAGAAGTCATGGAGAACCCCAAATCACTGCTAACGCTAATAACCAAAACACGCCAAAGAACAGATTTAATGGGAACTGATTCTGTTACAATTGCATCCAATATGTAGAACCACATTTACCATTCATTCTGCAGTCTGTTACATTGTCTGTTTCTATCTGAGCTATCTTTTTATTTGTGAATAGAGAACAAAGCCTACACTAACACGGCTTGTCACTGAGCAAGCTGAACTATCTGCTTTCTAAACAGTCTGGCAGCCTGCACAGGCAAGGTGACTAAGCCCAGCAGTTTCAGAACCTTGATTCTCTGTCCCCCACCCCTGCCATTCCCCACCTCTCTGCCAAGCGACTTCACTTTGCTCAAGGTGTCAAACCTCAGTTCACATGCATTACAGCAGAGCCACTAGCGAAGGTGTTTTCATCAAGGTGCTCACCACTCCATGTGCTGATGAGGAGGGATGCTTTCATGCTGCCAGAGACACGAAGTGGACCTGATGGTCTAACTATGTAGTTTCACACAGTTGGCATCTTTTAAAATAAAGATGTTATCACGATTGGTAATCACTTTGATTCCCCCCACCACTGCCACATCTGCCCTTCCTATTATTTTCCCTATAATTATTTGTTTTCCCATGGTCTACCTGCCAGCCAGTTAATCCACTCACAGATAACTGAGTGATGAGATAATAATCAAAGGTGCACTATCTCTAGTAGCTTTGGTTGGCTTGAGGCAGCAGAAGCCATTCATTCGTCTTACATAGCTTTTTCCAACATTACTTCCAAGTTCAAGGACAGCAGCAAGGTAGGGTAGAAGACACACAGGGCTGAAAGTCAGATGCTGCTGTGTGATGGAAGTCATGTCCCTTCTCTGTTTCTTCAAGTGGGTAGGCCAGGTAAGTCCTGGGTGTGTGGCAGGAACATCACTGCCCTCTCTTTGAGCCTCAGCTTTTCCCCCGGGGAAGGGGAATGTTCCATTTGAGCATCTTGCTCTCCACTCCCCCGTCTTTATGCCCCACTGAGGGATGAGGAATTGTCAGTTTGCATGTTCAGAGACCATCAGGCCACACTTATCATGGGCAGTGATACTGTGCCTTAGAGGCCAGGGCCTGAGCAATAAGGTCACCAAGGCTGCCCTTCTGCTCTCTCTTCCGCGTCTCCTCTGTCTGAGGGTGAGTGAGTACGTGGGACAGGTCTTTTTGAGGCCCTGGTAGTATTGGGGGGCATAGGGTGGTAAGGATGCAAGGCTCTTTCATTCTGGATTTTCTGGGTGAGAGTCTGTATCCAGTCTGTACAGCTGCCCTGACCTCCTGGGCCTCCCTCCCACTGCCTGGCACACAGCCCAGACAGATGCCCAGGAGATCTCTCTGCTGGCCCACTCTCCTGCGTGCAGACTCCCATGATGTTGCTCTTTCTGCTCTTTCTTCCTGGTCACGAAGCACTTTTCTGAATCTCACCTTCTTCCTGATGCTAAACCCGCAGTTCTTTCTGCCCTAGTCACCGTGATCTTGTTTCGGTTCCTTAAACAAAGAACTCTTCCCCAGGTCGGGGGTCCACAAGGCTGTCCCCGCTGGTGGGACATTCTTTCATCCCCTCTTCTCAGCCGACTCTTATCCCTCAGGTCTCAACTCAAATGTCGCATCTTCAGACAAGCCTTCTCCGACCTCCCGGTCCTCAGTATTTTCCTTCATAGCTCTTATTATAAATGGTAATTAGATGTGAAAACTGCAAAGCTGACAGATCTCTCCCAGTGCCATGTTGCTGCAGCCTCACTTATCCCGGCACTAAGGAGCACACCTGCCAGACACACTCACCCCCAAATGGAAACACACTTAACGTGGGAAGACGAAGCAGGGCAGTTCAGCATACGTCATGCTAAATATCTCTTCAACATCTCTTTCCCCAAAGCTCCAACCCCAAGGCAACTGCCAGTTCTCTTCTCTTCTCTTTCATTGCTTTAGCCTCCCTCCTGGCTGCCCTGCCTGGTGCCTGCAGCTCCTTTTCTTCTCCTCCATATCTAGCAGCTGTCCTTCCAGGCCTTGATTTCCATCTCCCTATTGTATTTGGAGTCATTTGGCTCTTTCTTAGTTCTTCCAGTCCCTTCCTCCCCATTGCCCACCAGCCAATTAAAGGGTGTAAAAGAAGCAGAGGAGTAGCTAATAACTCTATTCTATTACATGCACTTATGTATATTTGTTCAGTAACTGTTGCCACTACCATGTGTAAGTTTCATGACACTCACATGACCTCATAAATGTTTTATTCACCACTGTATACCCAGCACCCAGCATGGTGCCTGACACATAGTAGGGGTTCAATAAATATTGGCAGAATACATGCATATCATGGTTCTCTAAGGCAGCTCATTTTTTAATTTCAATTTAAATATCTGGGTCCCTGGATATGCAATGCTGGGTGCCCATATACCCAGATAGAAGGTCACCACAGACTGTGAATGCATTCCCTGGCCTTCTTCATATCCATATACAAGCATTAGCATCCAGAATTCTCAACCACATTTGGATTACACTTGTCCCATTCAGGCAAGGAGTCCTCTGAATCTGAGATAACTAGGGTCCTGTGATGGCTCTGTATTCGTGGAAAACCATCTTCCCTTCTCCTCCTCTCCCCCATCTCTTCTCCTCCACCCTGCCCCTCCCACACAGCAAAGATGAGAATGACTGACACAAGCATTAAAGATATGGAAACTTCCCTCCTGAATGATCTCACTAATGGTAAATTGATGGGACTGAATACATTCAAGTTGGAAATGATCCAAATATATGCTAATGAAGCTGAATATGCATTATTTAGACTAAAACAAACTAACTGCTAGTCAGGAAATAAAGTAGGTGAATTATTAGTTTGGCAACTCAAAGAATCAGAAAACTCAAGCACTGTTCCATAGACAGGCAGAGGAAGGCAGGAAAATGTGGTTAATGGATTCTAAATCAATTAACCGTAAATTGATGATGCGCTTGAAGACTCGCCACCTCCAACTCCCTCAGATTGCTTTCTGAAAATTTGAAAAGAAAGTGCTGTTGCCAGGCACTTTTCTTGTTTTCCCTTCCTAAAAGTGCTGTCCTGGATACTCGAGTCTCATGGAAAACAGAAAACTACAAACAAATGCCAGAAACAGGGAATGGGGCTATTTTGGCCACAGGGAGAGATAAATAATGCAAAGAGGAACTTCATCTTTCTTTGTCAAAGAGAATCATCCTCAGACTGAAGAGTAAAGCCAGCCTTGATGGGAGGAAACCGAAGCCTGAGATGGGTGAAGAAAATACAAAAATGTGCTTTGCTGGCCCAAGCTCGAATAATCCCCCCATCCTGGAGGAATCCCAACCCAGGGCAAATCAGGAGATCACAAAGGGGCTCACCAATGGGTTTCTTGAGACGGAAGAGTCACTAGGAAGGGATGGAAAACAGAAGATGGCACGGTTTTCCAAAGGTGGAGTCTAGGAATCTCAAAGCATTTGATGATAATCAAAGAAAAAAACTCAGGTTCAATTCTTAAGAGGTTATAGTTTGCAAGATCTTAGGAAAGCAAGGAGTGATCAGTTAAGCCAGTATGAGTTCACCAGAAGCTAGATCTTTGCTGAAAGGGCACCTCGGCCGATGAATGCTGTCCTGATCTTGCTATAGAAAACAGTCCTGTCCACCCTGCCCCCAACCCACCCCATTCCCATTCTCCAGCTTTATTCTTCTTTATTGACTCCCCGGCTTTATTAGAGCAGTGGACAGCATCCAGCACACACACACGGACTTGTTTCATACTTGCTTATTTTATTCTCCTCCCAGGGGGATGTAAGCTTCATGAGGACAGGGACTTTGTCTATTCGGTCCTCTGCCAAGTGAGCCTGGCATGGTAGGGGCTGTTAAATGAATGCGTGAACAAGTGGAATGTCAGATGTTTGCCTCATTTTTTTTTTTCTGATAGAACATTGGGATGAGAAGGTAAGTTAAATTCAGTAGATCTGGGATTTTAGCAAAGCACTTGTCTAAGTATCTCATGATATTATTGCAGAAAAGATGAAGAACTGGGAGCTGGATACAAGAACAGGTGTAGGGGTAGGATCCCCTCCAACTATAGAGTGAGTGATCACACCCGGGTGGTCAGTAGACACGCAGTGGAGGATATTGGGCTGTCCTCTCCACTAGTTTTTATGTTGGCTTAGCCGAAGATTCAGAAGACAGGGCTCTTCATATTAGGGCGTGTGACAAAGCCAGAGGGATGGCGCTGTGGAGCAGGATGGACATCCCTCGGCGAGCAGGAATTATGGGCTAACTCTGAAAAGATGAGATGTCCCTGGAGTCAACGGACGTCCCATCCCTGGAGCACAGAGTGGGATGGGGAGACATAGTGTAGTGCTACCTCCTCGAGTGAACAACAGGCCCGGTGTGAATCGGCTTCCTAGGTGGCTAAAGACAGCCACCATGTGCCTGGAAGTAGGGAGGCTGAGAAGGAAGAAGGCAATCTCGCTATACTCGGCACGCAAGGATGGAACTGGACTCAGTTCTGAGGGCTAAAATTTGACGATGGAAGCTATAATCAGCCTGTGAGCTGTTTCTCGTTACAGGATGACTATCTAAGACATCACAGATTTTCAGCCTGAATTTATTGTGATTCAGTGAAACAGAAATTTTGATGGAGAGAAACAGCCCCAGAGATAAGTCCTGTGCCTCGTATCCCTAAATGATTAAGGGGAGGGAGGTACAGCAGTGGAGCAGAGGTGACCAAGGTCTAGTTCCTGCCCTTGTGGAATTGATAATCTACTGAGGTAATAAGTAAGATTCAAAAGGAAAAAAAAAAGAAAAGAAACTAATTCTTCAGCAACAGCCATTCCAGTTGCGATCACTTCAGGTTTATAATGAACAATCAAGTGTCCCATCAATTTACAATAGTACAGGGACCACTACATCCATGAATTAAGCCAGTTGGAGGAAAATACCCTTATGTAGTCAACCTGCAGGGCTCTCACATCAGTAATGGTCAAACTGCATGGAGTAGTTCTGCTGGACAGCTCAACCTCCTGCCAACCTAATCTGCTAGTGTAGTGTGCATGCCAAGCCTTTATACATTCTTTCAGTTGATCAGTAAGCATTCCCTTAAAGATACACTAGGTGTCCAGCCCTGTGTCATGTGTTAGGAACAAACCCATGCACAAGACCTAGTCCATGCCCTTCAGGCACTCATGGACTGGTAAGAGAGAAAGACACACACAATTTCAGTGCCCTCTGCACCCGTGGAAAAGGCAGCATGGAGCACAAGGGCAAGTGCTGGGTCTGAAGGGCAGGGGCAGGAAGTGGCGGGTAGCCCCCCTAAAGTAGGAAATGACAGCACCATACCCTCCATCCACTGCAGGTGACTCCAACCCACACTAGGCAGAGAGAGAGGATGGAGGAGGCAGGATCTGGTCCAGGCCGGGCAATGGAGGTACTTTCCCATAAAGAGCATGAGGGCGCTTTCAGTGAAATCTAGCACCTCTCAAACCTAGAGTTAAATGACCACATGGCAGGGATTTGCAATGATTAAACAGTAAAACCTTGACCTGCTACTGCCAGGGAGGGAACCCGTAGTGTCAGTCTGAAGTTCCATGATGCTGTATCTCTGTACATTGGAGAAATGTGTTTTCAGCCTGGACTGACTCTAAAAGATCTTCCTGCTGAAAGGCCAGGAGATGAAAAGCCCCTTCCTCATGTCAGTCACAACCTTGAGTGACTTTTTCCAGCTCACGCCATCCCCCAGCGGCAGTGTTTGTGTCAGCCCCCAGCCCCACCTCTTTTAGGACAGTGACTCTCGTCCTCCCACTGTCAGACTGTGTTCTCGATGGGGGCTGCTCTTCTCTTAGCTGAGCCCAACCCTCTGACCACTGCGACTGTTGGGGAGTTGTTGACAGCTGATCCAAGCTTAGCCAATGGAGTCCTTTCCTGGGGTTTTTCAAACAAGAGAAGGGAGGGAGAACATATTTTCTCTCTAGACATAAAACTACAACAAATAAAAGCCTGGAGCTCCCGGAGGCTATGATTCTGGCCTCTTGGGGAAGCCAACTTAAGAGACTGAAAATGACTCATAGGGAAAAGCAGGGGACACATGAGCCAGCACACGGGGAGAGAGAGAGAGAGAGAGAGAGTTTTGAGTCTCATCTGTTTGAGTCCTTGGCTCTGGCTGTCCCTAAGGCTAAGCCAACACTGCCCTTCCCGCATTTGCCTGTATGAGTCAGTAAATGTCACTACTGACACGTCAGCTACTTGATATGAGACTTCCATTACTGGCAATCAAAACCTAATGTCTTTCCAACACACAATGCATAGAAGTCAAACATGAAAAGCTGATCACATGCCCCCAGGGGGCGCGGGACAGAGAGGTGCGGCCCCCAAGGGGAGTGGTAACGTCCCACCGTCAGATCAGCAGCCTTTCTCTTGCAGGGTGCTGCAAGGGTGCTGGAGGAAGAAACTCTCTCAAACAAAGCAACAGAGAAAGACCCCAGACTTGGCTTTGCATATGCGCAAGCAAAGAACAAATCCCTTCTGCAAATAGTAAGGAGAGCCACGTTGACACAGCAGGCACCAGCCATCCCCCAGCCCTGCTTAGAAGACGTGGGACTAGAACTGCATGCAGAAGGCAGACGGGGGCCTCCTAGGAGGGATCACTTGGGAAGAAGAGCAAATGAGATGGCACAGCACAGCATCTGAGGCCAGGGCTATCAGTAGCCCCTCAAGGAAGAAGCAGCAGAAATGTGTAACAAAGATAATGCTTTTTTCTTCTTTTGAGACAGAGTCTCACTCCGTCTTCCAGGCTGGAGTGCAATGGTGCAATCTCTGCTCACTGCAACCTCCACCTCTTGGGTTCAAGTGATTCTCAAGCCTCAGCCTCTCGAGTAGCTGGGACTACAGGCGCCCACCACCATGCCCAGCTAATATATATATTTTTTGTATTTTTAGTAGAGACGAGGTTTCACCATATTGTCCAGGCTGGTCTCAAACTCCTGATCTCATGATCTACCCGCCTCAGCCTCCCAAAGTGTTGGGATTACAGGCATGAGCCCCCACGTCCAGCGGATAATGCTTTTTGAGTTAACTGGCAGAAAATTATAACAATATTTAATCATTGTCAATAATCCTGTTGTCATCTTCATAAAGTTTTGAGTTGTGGCACCCCCTCTAAGCCCCACTCCCAACCTCCCTCAATAATTGCAACCAATATCGTGTGCGCAAGTCAGAATGCTGCTGTTTCTCAGAGAATACAGGTAGAAGGATTCCACGTGAATGAAAGGTGGACCTTGTCCAGGAAGGGCTGCAGAGGAAGGCTGGTCCATCACCACTACAGTTGTCCCTGGGTCCTCCTGACACAGTCCTCTCCATCATACCCGAAAAGTGTCTGCAGACGAAATCCCTTGGTGACCCCTCAAATCCGCATCACATTTATCAAGGGTCTATTGATCCTAGGCACTGATCTCAGAGCTGGGTACACAGCTGTGAATAAGCTAGACAGCCCCTCTTTCCTCAGGGACTTCCATGACAGGTGGGAACACAAGCAATAAGCAAGAAAACAAATAAAGAAGCGAGGCAGTTACAGAATGTAATAATTATACAAGATACTGTCATGCTTGGTGTCTCACAGAGAGGAAATGGAGGCCCAGAGACAGGACAGGACTTGCTTGAGCAAAAGCAGCCCAGCCGCCAACTGGTACAACCCAGCTATGTCTCCACCTCCATCCTGTGGCCCTGGTAGCCACAGAGAGGCCCTATGGCTCTATCCAGAGAGGTCCAATGCTCTTTTGGGGAACATCTGGAAGGATACTCTATCTGCCTTTGTCTCTGTTGCATCTGATACATGATCAGAGTAATCATATGTCTTGCTGTCTCAGGGACAGTCCTAGTTGATACCTGTTCTTAGAAGTAATTATTACTACAACCCACTTTCATTGATCTACTTTATCCCAGGTTTGGATGGTAAATCAGATGGTGCCTATATTCATAGGATACCCAAGTCTCTGGGTCCCTGGAGCATCTTGATGCCAGAACGAAGGGTTTGGTATGTTCTTGAGATATTGCACAACACTAGGAGTCTTGCTGCATTCTGCCTCTGAAAACCTTGGGGCCTCCCTCCTCGGGCACTGCCCAGCATCTGAGGGGCCTGGCAGAGGAGAAGGTATCACCTTACATGCCGCTCCCTGGCTGATCCCACTTCTGACACCCCAAGCTGTGGCTCTGCCGTGCTCGTTAGTCTTCGTCCCCTGTCAAGGATTTCTCCTGAAAACAGAGCTCACACACATGGCACTAGAAGCTCCTGGAGAAAACCAGCCACATCCCCAGCACAAGGGAGCATTACTGTTTGCTGACTTGGAGAGGACACACAGCACCCTTCAGGGAAATGTATCTCAAAGAGGAGCCTATGATTCCCAACGTGACCCAAATACGCATGCATTTTAAATGCCCACCTCACTTTCCAAGAAATTGTGATGATGTTTGCCTACGCGTATTGGGTTCCTGGCCTATTAGATCCCCTGATCTCCTGAATTTCTGCCCCCACAAGTGGCTTCTTGGGTCTCAGTCTCCTGGGCTAGAAGCCTTTCTCTATCCCCAAAATGACAAGTATGGTGCAGGTGCAGGTCTCCCATGATAGAATGACTTCAGATCAGGATGGACTCCCATACTCCAGTTGCTGGGACCAAGATCCAGGCAGCTTGGCAAGACAATCTCTGAGCCAGGACACAGCCTACATCTACCTGCGCACACCCACTCCAAGCGCCAGGCACACAGCGGGGCGGCAGCAGGCAGCCTCTTCATGCAAATTAAATAAAACAACCTTTTTATCTGTTGGCTGATTCCCTCTTTTGAAGAAATCAACTACAAATTCATTTTTCGGGAGAAGCAATTATGATGATTGATGGAATGTCAGGGAAAGGGAATCAAACAGAAGCCCAGAGGCCCAGGCGGCTTCACAGGACAGGAGAGTGGGGACAGCTGCCTTCGGTTCCCATCCTGGCTGGCTTTCTATTTCTCTCCATCTCCAGTGGGGTGGGGTGGGGGTGCTGTATAAAGGGGCCCCTCTCACCTTGGCTACTGTCTACTTTAGCTCTATGAGAGGTGGTCAGAAAAATCACAGTAAGAGGTGTGGCTTGTATTCAGCAGACCATCAGCACCTACTGTGCTGGGCACTTTCTAGGTATTACCTCATTTTATCTTCACCACTGCCCTGCAAAAGCATGCTTATTTTACCCATTTCGCAGATGGAGAAACTGAGATGCATCCATTGATTTGCTCAAGATCATGCAGCTTTTAAAGGGGAGCAGAATTAGGACCTAATCTTCATTCCACTGCAATATGAGCCCCTCTAAGGAAAGTGAGTTCAAGCTCAGAATCCCGGAGACTAGGTAGCCTATCCCTCCCTCACCCTGCCTGTTTCCAACTTGCAGATGCAGGAATAGAGGCTAACTCCAGGCCACAGCATCATCATTGGAGGAATTCATCTGTTTATTCCATGAATAATAATCTACAGGGCCAAGCACTCTTCGAGGATGCAAGAGCTCCAAGTTCAGGCCACGGTTCCCACTCCTCAGCCCGGGGTTGGGAGACCTGGAGAACAGGAAAATCCCATGGACTTGACACAGGACCCCACTGGAAGCCCAGCTCCACTGTACTAGCTTCAGTTGCAGCACACATTCAGTTCTCCGTCGAGCAGCTCTCTGTGCTGGCGAGGATGCTGGTGTTGCCACCGTGGGGGGACTCACATGAGTCCTGTGGTGCCAGTCCAGAGCCAGAATCCCCTGGCACTTAGGAAAGGGCCGAGCTGATGGCAGTGTCTGCCAGCCTGTCAGTTCTGGGGAAGCCCTTCACAGAGATGGGTCTGGGCTTGGACTTCAAAGGCTCCTCTGGTAAAGACCTGCTAATTGCTTGAAACACATTTTCAGTGAAGTGTGAATTCTCTCTCTCCAAACCTCCTGTGAATTCCAGGAGAGCTCAAGCTGGAAGGAACCAGGGAGGCTGTTCCTCTTGCCTGCAGGCAGCTGGAGGGGAACTGGGAAGTCAAGGGCCAAACCCCACCCCCATCCCTTGCCTGTAGCTGGAGGGGAACTGGGAAGTCAAGGGCCAAACCCCATCCCCAACCCTTGCCTGCAGCTGGAGGGGAACTGGGAAGTCAGGGGCCAAACCCCGTCCCCAACCCTTGCCTGCAGCTGGAGGGGAACTAGGAAGTTAGGGGCCAAACCCCACCACATGGTTCCACCTCACAGTGGCTGACAGCCCTGGGAACTGGGGAAGTGGGCTGACAGCCCTGGGAACTGGGGAAGCGGGTGCGGTGAGGGGGAGGGAACCACTCTCCTTACAGGGCAGCTCAGTGGACTGAAAGTTTGGGGCTCATTGCAGACTCCCCCCACCTTCAGTCTACAGGGCTATGAAAAATAACAACGACATAAAGCTGGCTATGCAGCAGGTGCTGTTGTAAGTGCTGTACCCACTACACATTCCCACTCACCAGCATCCTTCCTACAACCCATGACATAGGGATGACTATGGTATCCCTTTCTAGAGCTAAGGGCACTGAGGCATAAGGAGTCCAAGTAACTTGCCCATGGTCACACTCTTCTCAATAGAGGAGGCTAGACTAGACCTAGACACCTGGTAGCCTATGCACAGGGTGCAGGAGACGAGGGGTGGTGGTGGGCCCATAAAACATGTAAGAAGCACATGGCTGCAAC
The DNA here is from genome assembly GCA_963574635.1 of Cheracebus regulus. NCBI lineage: Eukaryota > Metazoa > Chordata > Mammalia > Primates > Pitheciidae > Cheracebus > Cheracebus regulus. Next base: position 79,270 of record CAUYQU010058061.1, read on the forward strand.
TCATCCTCCCTCCCCTGTGCCAGGGCCCTGGCTCAGAGTTCAAGCAAGGCAGAGAAACTGAGGACCAAGGAAACAAGGAAGGCATTGAAGTCACATAGATCTGGGAACAAATATTACCAGCCAAGTGACTAGAGGATGTCAAGTAGCCTTCCTCTGACTCCATTTCCTCCTCTATACAATGGAAATTACAATACCTACCAGCAAGGTTATTTTCAGGAGCTGAGCTAATCAGGCACTAGCATGACCCTGAGAGCAGTTTTTCCTTAAATGTTGCACCTGAGGCATCTCATTAGTCTCTCCCTAGTCCTGGACCTGGAGAAAATTACATGTTAAGATCTGAAGCAGGAAACTCCTGGCAACAGTAGACAATAAATGAGCAAATGAATAAAAGATGAATGAATAGTAGCTGAATTAATGATAGTCAGTTACCATTCGTACATTCATTCATTCATGGTCTAATCTTACCCTGTGGGCACAGCAGTCACTGGGGCCTAGGATGAGCAGGGCACACGTGCTTGCTTTCCCAGTTTCCTCTCTAGGGCGAAGCCCTGGGAATCCAGGGAGGCCCATCTTTGCCCCGTGCTGCCCAACCATGAGCTGGTCTGCTGCAAACATTGGCCTCCCCCTGTTTTTCCTGGTCCTGCAGGTACCTGACAGGTATCTCCATGTGGGTGAGGGCTTGACTCCCAGACAGAGACCTTAGCGTGGCAGAAAGGTGTCCCTGGCCCTTGGTACCTTCTCACCAGGCTCTTGACTGGTTCAAGACCTGACATCTCACACAGGGTATCTGAGGAAACCTGAAACTGTCACACAGCCTTCCACCTGGACACATACAGCTCAAACTGAGTGCTCCTCAGAAGACTGCAACCTGTCTTATAAATCCCAACTCCCAAGAGGAGGAGGGGAAATGAAAAACTGGTGGAGGGAGGAGAGGAGAGAGGAGAACAACTTTCCCAGGGCTCTCCGCTAGTAAAGAAACAGCTAGAAGGTGTGTTGTTACTAGCAGAGCAAGCCTTGGGAAAGTGGGTTGAACTTGGTTGAAGAATGTTGTGCCTTGGAGATAAATATCAGAGATGGCCCAGGGGCATCCACAGGCTTCCTACTGCTCTCTGCAGTCCCCCAAGTATTGGAACTTGGGAAGAAGCAGGAAATTGAGAGTCCTAGGATACCAGATCAGTGGGGAGGGAAGAAGAAAAGCGGGAGGAGAGGGAAGACAGCGCTCAGGCTGCAAAGTGTTCTCAGTTCTCTGCAGGACTAAAGCCACGAGAGAGGTCAGAACCGGATCAGAAGGGAGGAGAGATGGGGCCTTGGAGACTTGGGGTAAGGGTTGCTTCAGCTTTCCATTTCTGGCAGAAAGTCTCCCCTCATATTGCACCTCAGTTCTCCACTGCATCCCCTTCCCTGTGACCTCCCAAGGCCACTGAGGGTGGTGGTTAGGGGCTTGTGCTTTGGGGTCAGAGAGAGATGTGGGTCTGTGTCAATTTCCTCATCTGTAAAATGGGAGAACAATCACCTAGACGTCTCAAGGCTGCTGGTATTTTCAGCCAGGTCATGTCTGCAGAGCTCTCAGTCCTTGCCTGGCAGAGGACACAGAAGAGTCTAGTGAACAGTGGCTGATGCCATCTTTGTATTGTGGCCTCTAGCAGTGGCTGAGCTGACCCTGCTGCTCTCTCAGAAGGGCCAGCTGCCGAGTCTGGCCGTAGCAAGGTGAGACCTAGAGAGGCTGCCCCAGCCGTGATGGCCTGTGGGCAGCAGGTGTGCCCAGCTGGCCCCACCCCCTGGCTGCCGGCCACACTGTTCATTAGGCAAATGGCCCACAGTGGCCAATGATCACTGAAGCACGAGGGCGGACGCCTCTCTCAAGCAGGCCTCATCAAAGGCCGGCATTGAGCTAATTTAATGATCTAAGTGGAACATATTTCTCCTGATGCGGCAGTTTCAATCGACTTGTATTGTCTCCAAATAAACAGTGGAGTCACAGCAATTAGTTTCTGGACAAAGCACCAGTTTAGGGTAGAAGAGGCAGTGGAGTGGAGGGGGTTGGGGAGTGAAATGGGACTAGGCAGCTGGACGGGGCCTGGGCCAGTCTCAAGGACCAGGCCTGTGGCCTCTGCCTGGGCAGGGATGGGCTCTCAGGCCTCTTGGGTTCCTGCCAGGGAATGGAAAAACCCAAGTGTCAATCATAGGCTTTCAGACCTGGCAGAGACTCGTGACATTATTTAGACTGATCCTGCAACATCATTTAGACTGATCCTTCCTGCAACAGATGGGAGGACACCGCAGATGTGCAAGAGAACACAGACAGCTCAGAGTGTCTCTCAGTTTAGAGGCACAATCGGAGCTTCCTGACTCAGGTATGAAAAGGTATCCAACTTTCTCCAGCACCTGGAGGCTTCAAAAGTGTTTTTGGTGTGTGTAATTTCATACAATCAGCACACTTTCCCTGAGAGGATGGAATATGCTGTTCTTACTTCAGAGTTGAGGAAACAGAAGCTCAGAGAGATTAGGTGACTTGCCCAAGGTCACACAGCTGATGAGTGGGGACTCTGGATGTTTTGCTCTTCCCACCACCCGTGCTGGACAGGGAAGTATCTTTCACTCCCATGGATCCCTGCAGATGAAGCCCTGTTATGCTCCAGGGGGATCTACCTTCTGGAGCATCCTGATTTCCCTAGGATAACAAACTCCTGGCCCCTAGGAAATCTCTGTCCGAGATGAAGAGCCAGGGGATACCCATGAGGATGACTGACAGAAAGTGAGAGGCAAGGCAGAACTGCAAGAGGCAGCCCGAGGATGGGGGCCAGGCGTGTGATTGGTGCAATGCCACATGCCTGAAGTTCCTCCCTGAAAGTTATGGTCCAGGCCAGGCACAGGAGGGAGATGGGTATCCAGAGCCTCCTGGGCAAGCCCTGACACCTGGAGCCTGGAGCAGGAGGCAGGACTGCACCCGGAGAGAGCAGATGGGGAGCCTGGGACACCGGGGCTTGGCCTACATGAACACACGTTGTGCAGTGCAGACTAGGGTCCTGGCCTTGGGGAAACCCAGGGTGTCTGGCTCCAACAGGAGTCTGCAAGTGACCACTGGACCTTTCACAGGGGCACTGAGCATCCAGGGGCTGCTTCAGGCTGCAGACGGACGCCCTGAGGGACTGCTGGATAGCCCTTCTGGAGTGCGGCTGTGGATACTCAGACACGTCCATTACCAGGAGGGACTTGGGCAGTCCAGCCTGATCTGGAACACACACTCCCCACTGAAGGTGGCTCCGGCACAGGAAGTATCCATCTGGGTGGACAGCCTCACATTTGGCGAATAAGTAGCAATACCACATACAGTAGTAATCACAGAGGCAGCCGCCACCCACGCAAGCCTTACATTGTGCCAGGCCCTGTGCTAGCCCATGCACCTTCTCATTTCACAGATGAGGGATCAGAAGCGCAAGCGCGTCAAATAGCTCACCCAGCACGGTGCTGCTCATACACGGCAGGGCTGAGATGCAACACAAAAACCAGGGCCTCTAACTGCCCCGACACTGTGCCTGCCCCAGCAGGCTCTCAGATGCCCCAGGAAGACCTGGACAATTTGATTTGTATTATATCCTCTCGGATCACTGGCTCAGAAAGGGTAAGAAAGGACAGAGAAGGAGAAAGAAACACATGTGCGATGAAAGAAGCGAAGCCCAGATACTTGGGATTTGGACCGTGGAGTTTCTAAGATTGTAGGGGGAGGCGCTAGGGAGGAGAAGGAAAAAGAGGACATGTGGGAAGGGAGAGAGGAGGCTCAAGGGGAGGAGACGGAGAAGGAGGAGGAAAACAACAGCCTCAGAAGGGATGGACCATCTGCTGCTCCCAGCCCACTCCTGGGCCTGGTGTTTGCATTTCCGATCGTGGTACCCAATTCACCCTCACAACTCACATGCCTTTCTGTTAGTCCTCCTCCTCCAACCTCAAACCAGAAAATGCCACCTTCACAGAGCCCTGGCATCTGCCCCTCCTTTTCCCCCACCCCCATCACTACCTGCACCCAGGCCCAGCATCTCCCACCTGGAACACGGCCACCTCTCCACGCTGCTCTCAGCTGCCCACAAGTCTGCCAGCTTCTCCCTCCTGCAGCCCTGCTCCCATCCCTCCTCTGCTCAAAGGCTTTCAGAGCCTGACCACTGCCTAGAAAATCCAATCCAAATTCTTTGCCCTGGGATTCAAGGGTCTTGGCAATCCAGCCCCCACCTTCCTGCCCTCCCTTCCCTCTGCCTGTCAGGTTCTCTTCTCCCAGCGACCATGCCCTCTCCCTTCCTGGAGTCAGATTTCAGTTTACATGTCATCTTATCCGAGAAGACATGGAAAGAGCTCACCCCCTCCAGTGAGCTCCTCATCCTTCCCCTCCTTTATTTTTCTTCAAAGCACTATCAGCGGCTGACATCTAATATACTGCTATTTTCTCTCCTCCTGCCCCCATGAAGCAGGATAGTTTTATCCGGAGCCGTAGCATCACAGCTTAGAGCCACGTCTGCCCCTCACAGCACCTGATACTTGTTGAATGAGAGAATGACTACCCCGCCCCTTCCACAGTGTGATACTTTGCTGCAGTGATCAGCGATGCTTCACCGCCATCCCCATGGGTCACCCTCACTCTCTACACTTGCCTTTGCCCTTTTGCTGACTCGGGAAACTTGACTCATCTCCAGGACCACCTCCTCCAGGCAGTCCCCCTCCTTACCCCTGCCTCGGTCATGGATTATTTGTAAAGGGCTGGTATTTCATCACCTGGCTGTTGGTTCTTTAAGAATGCAAGGCTTGTGTCTCCCTTACTGTGCTCCTTCATGCAGCACCTGGTATCAAACTGGGGAGGTACTAGGTACTCCTTACGAATTTCTGGGGCACAGTGAAGAGAGAAGGAAAATTTGATCCAGGAAACATTTTTCTGAAACTTGCCCACTCTGAAGCACTCTAAGTAGGCTGAGGCCCTACTGTGTGCTGATACTGGAGGAATTTCTACTGTGTGCCAGGTCCTGTACTGGAAGAGGCCCTACTATGTGCCAGACTCCACGCTGAGAAAGCACCTCCCGTATGCTGATCTGAGTTGGCTGGAGCCCTACTGTGTATAGATCTTGTTTGGATGAGCTTCTAAGATGGAAGGGGCACCTATGTGCCTGGCTTCCTGCTGACAGTGGACCTACTGTGTGCTAGGTCCTGAACCGGGCACTGAGCATCAAAGAATGAGGCAACCCCTGCCTCTGTGCACCTCACAATCAACCTGGGAAAGTCAGAAAAAGGAAGAGGAAGGGGAAGAAGAGATGAATAATAACTACTTATTCTGGCAAATTATGAGCGCATGGAGGGCCATCTGTGCACACAGCTCCGTGCCGGCTCCTCACCAGCAAGGCCCAGTGCAGGAACCCAGCTCAGCTCTGGGGAGCAGCTGGGCCTTCCATCAGCCTGTCGGTGCCTGGGGGAAGGAGCGCCCGGTCTCCTTGTCTCCAGCCCTCAAGCCCACTGCTCACCAGGTGGATGGGCAGGAGCTATTCTAAAAATACAGCTAAGGTTTGGCACAGATGCTGTGGAAGGTGCTCCCCTCTGCCAGGGCCGAGCTGGAAGATGCTGGGGACCAGGACACTGAGCACAGCTCCTGAGGACTCCCTGAACAGGGGTCAAGGGCACTGCTGGGTGCCTCAGACTGCCCAGGAAGGAGAGCAGCACGTGGCCTATGAGGAGGCTGAAACAGCCCCTGAGTGAAGGCAGGACCCAGGGAAAGGCCATCAGGCTGCACAGCCCAGCCTGCACTGTCGAACAGGCCCCAGGACCTGCCTGGCTCCATTAGAAAGCAAAAGACAAACCTGGGCCCTGGCCCCAGACACAGATGTAGTTCCTTTCTCAGCTTCATCTTGATCTTGATCCAGATTCAACCTTGACCTTAACTCCATTCTGATCTCTGATCCTAGCTCTACACTGAACCCCAGTTTTCATGGTGGCCTCCAGTCCCCCGAATGAAGCTACTGGAGGGCCCTCACTCTGTCTCTTTCAACTCTGGACAGCCAAGCGGACAGGGCCCTCCCTGAGAAGGGCAGACACATGGTTCACAGAGGGCTTTCAATCCCAACGGCCTAGAAAGAAAGCGAAAGAACATGTACTCAATCATAAAGTAATAAGAGCAATAATAACATCTTTATTGTGTACTTTGCATTATGTCATTTCTTTCCTTCCTTCTCTTTCTTTCTTTTCCTTCTTTCTTTCTTTCTTTTTCTTTCTTTCTTTCTTTCTTTCTTTCTTTCTTTCTTTTTCTTTC